>JAFVLL020041565.1:0-16447 GCA_021397915.2 Tor tambroides | reverse complement strand
CATGGGGTGCACTTGGGGAGTGGAGTAATAGGACGAGGCAGAAATGTTCCAGGGTGCTGTACCCACAGCATAATAACATTAATGTCTGGAGTGCACAGAGCTTCCTCTTCGCTCTAGAATGTTTCCAACTAACCGACAAATGAACTTCATACTCGATTCAGGCGATGCCCAACTGCTGCACTACAAGAATAATAGCACTGATGAGTCATGTCACTGCATCAACAACTCAACAAGTAAAAGTGCACACTAGATCATCTTGATCTACTGACCTCAGTAAACTGATCATAGATAAATATAAAAATGGCGTACTGTCGGCGCCGAGAGCCTCGTGGTTAGTGCGACCCGAGTTCGATTCCCATCTCGAGGTCCTTTGCCGATCTCTCTCCACCCAATGATTTCCTGTCATCTCTACTGTCCTATCCTAATAAAAGGCATAAAAGCCCATAAAAATAACTTGCTCTACACTTTGACGAAATCTCTTCAGCAAAATCACTCTAAATCAGTTATCCATTATTTATTTGTAAATTAGCAGGAGCTGCATATCCAAATGACACTGGCATCAGCACAATAATTGTTCCTATAAACCAGCTGTTATTCCAAGGCACCTCACTGTTCGCAGCAATATTCAAAGGGCCCATGATTTTTCCAGTTGTTCGTGATTTACTGAATATTTACTGGATAATGATTAATGACACAGATTTACTTGACCCAGAATTTCTACCTTTGCGCAACTAGACAAACTTATATTTATCATGGAGATGATTTTATTAATTTTATGACTTTTCAGGCCTAGAAATCACTTAAAATCAGACTACCTCATATATCCTTAAAAGACATAGGGAACTCTGGTTGTTAAAAAAACAAAAAACAAAAAATAAATAAACAGTCGTTGAGTTAGAAGTGAATAAAAATAAGAAATATCTTGATTTTTAGTTGTAGCTAATTTTAATGCTTATTTTGTCGTATTTTAAATAATTTGATCTTTCAAGTCATCTTTATGCTTGGAGGTTTGCTGAGGCCCTCTAGTGGGCCCTAGCCCTCTGGTTTAGAGCGAGTGCTGTAGATTCATCATACATCGATTTCTACATTATCTAGAGTTAACTGTTGACCATTTGACCTCATCCTGGACTGTTCCCTTCTTAGATTCTTATCACAGAGTTGCTGTCATAGCAAAAAGTCAATGGAAGTCTGTCCTAGATGTTGATCTTTTGTTACGAGAACATCCTTTTGATCCATGAAAAATAATGAATGAATGAATAAACACATAAATAAATGTCTGCTTCAAGGAAAGTAAGCATGAGAGAAAACTTAATAGTCCTCATTTCCCATACTGCCCTGCTCTGAGATCAACCCATGTTTGTGTAAACAGCCCTTAACTGCTATTCTATCACCCATTATACCTGTGTGAACTAGAAAACAGAGAACTAAAAAGGTATAGTGACACCTAGTGTCTGCGTTTATAAATTATCCAATGGCTATCTTTCCAAAAATTCACACATCGTGGTGTGTGGGTAATATTGACAGACAGCTGCGTTAATCAGCGCCATGTTTACATTTTATCTGCACAAATAAACCAATGAACTTTTCAAGAAGAAGAAAAAAAAGCTGTGGTAATGGAGCTGATCTCTTTGCGTAACTAAGCTCTAACGCCCAGCAGATCTTCTCCCCTTTCCTTTAAGCCTTATAAATAACACCCGCTGTACAGGAGGCCTCCTGACATTTCAGCTGTACATAGCAATCCCAGCATTCCCTGTTCTGTCTCCGGCAGCTGTTAGGAGAATATCAAACGCATCAAGATTCCTCTGTGGGCAGGGCAGAGGGACATAAAGAGGCCTGCCTGCTGCTAACACCATTAGCCTCATCTAGTGCAAAGGCAGGCCATTGGAGGAGGAGAAGAGATGCATGCACAGTTCCAAGTGCATGTAATGAAATACTTATTCTTGTGTAGACCGATTCTTAGGCCGAAAAACAAACCTGCTGTAAATAGAACATTTATGAACTTATCTTCCATGAAACAAGTAACCTCAGAACCCGATTATAGTTAGCATGCTTCTGACTCATACCGTATTATAGCACACTAGTGATCTAGTATGGAAAATGACAGGCCGAACTCAAACCTGCGTCCCCACGGGAGCACTACTCCCATTATGGCTCATGCACGCTACGGCTGCACCACGGCCAGGGCTGTAGCTAGAAATTCTAATCTTCCTTTTTTTAAGTGAAGTTCAGACAGGGACAAGTCTTGGTGGAAAGTTCACGTGTGCCAACACGTTGCATGATGGTGCTTTTGTGTGGACGACCTGACTTCAGATCACGTTTAAGCCATTTTCCAATCTCACCATTACTACAAAACTGGATATCCTCTGGGTCAAAGCTTTATTATCTCTGTTATCTCTTAATTTTGTTGTAATAAACTCATTTCTCTTCAGAAGCACAAAGCTAGTTTTAAGTGACGGCATTCATAAGTAAGTCTTGTATCATGCAGTTTTTTCAGTTTCTTGACATGTCTTAAGTTTACTTTTCTGTTAAAATGCCTTGTCAACAAGCTGGTTTTGCATGGTTTCTGATGCGCCTTTTCATTGTCCAATCAATTTTTTATGGATAAAATGGGTTTCACATTGATCTTTAAAGGTAATAATACACTATTTATTCTTAGAGTAATACATTTTTTATAATAAATATTTGTGGAAGAGTAATACAAAGATAAAAATGGTCATGAATGACCAGCAATGTTCATGAAGTTTCCCAGCAGATGGGCCTTGTGTTCCACTTAAAAGGCCAAACTAATCATGTGAGCTACTACAAGAGGATCAAGCGCACACTGTATGAAGTAGTATGAAGAATCCTAGGGCTTGTGTATTTTTAGTTGATTACATTTCTTGCGAAGTCATGATGCCTGACAATTCACGGCAGAATGCCAAGAAACACTAGGGCAGGCCAGGACTTTACTGTCCTCTGCTGAAGAACAATATAAATACAAGAGTGTCACCTTGCCTGGTGGGGGCCTGTGGAACCAGTGGCACTTATTCTGAATCCAGGGTTACATTCTGAAGACCTTCACTGAGTTCCTCCTCTATTGTTGCCATAACTATTTTTTATATTGCAGTCGCCTTGACTCCAAGCCTTGTACAGTGCTAGCTGAGAAATGCATAATATCTTGATTGAAATGTGCTCCAATTAATACTGACATACTATCAGAACAGCTGAAATATTTCAGAGCGCAGGTGATAATAAATATGAAGAGTTCAGATGCAAAAGCCTCTAAGTACATCTGACGTTTTTCTTTAAAATTAGCATTTCTTTCTGGCTACTATGTATAGGTTTCTATGTAAGTACTGGTACTTCTGAATGGGTTGAGGCTGAGATTTAGCACATTTGAAGTGAAAGTACTTGATGAACATATACTATGTGTGGAGAGCTTTCACTCAGTATCATTATCTCATTTTTGACCAAGATGGCTTTTAGAGGCTTTTGCATTGGAACTCTTCATATATACTACCATACAAACGTTTGGGATTGGTAAGATAATTAGTTATTATATTAAGTTATTCTCGCCAAGGCTGCATTTATTTGATAAAAATACAGTAAAAATTGTAATATTGTCAAATATTATCATTTAAAATAACTGTTTTCTCTTTTTAATATATTTTAAAAAGCAATTTATTCCTGTGATGACAAAGATTAATTTTTAGCAGCCATTAGCCCTACTTCAGAAATCATTCTAATATGCTGATTTGGTGCTGAAAAAACATTTCTTATTATTATCAATGTTGAAAACTGTTGTGCTGCTTCATATATTTGTGGAAACTGTTACATCCCTAATATATATTAGGGACGTAATGGTATTATAAATATCGTGGTAATCGCAATAACTAAACTGTCTCGATATTATCGTGGTCACATGATGATATGAAACGATAGGTTGTGTTTTGGGCCATTCTGCTTTGGTACAATATCTGTCAAACAAACCAAAACCAAAAGCACAATATGGCTTAATCCCTTCATCAAGTCTGTTTTCGCTACACGTTTCAAGACCTTTTTCTGACATAACTTTTCTTAGTTAAGAACATGGGTTGGAGCTCTTAATTTTGAACTCTCAAAAAGTGCATTAGACAGAATATTTTAACTTTAAAATGTACAACATTATTTTTATTTTTTCCAAGTCTTCATGTCTTTTTTTTTTTTAATATAATAAATATCGTATTGTGGATATCATATCGAGATATTATCATATTGTAAGATTTTGAAATTGTTACATCCCTAATATATACATATTAAAGTAAATTAAGTATATTAAGTAAATTATAATATAAAAGATATAAATAAATGATGACATATAACAGGTAAATATTTACCGTAGGTAAATAGTCATGGCCTATCTTTGGAGGTATTTAGAGGGGCTGCATTTTGAAACAGTTTCTGGGTGCTAAAAGAGAGATGGGCTTGTCAATGCTAGCATATGAGTGCATTCGCTGAGACCAGCAGAGCTGTGCAATGCTGGGAAATCCTATGAGCAAGAAGAGTTCATACACGGCCCTCCCCTTCAGCTCCAGAATCACACCTGTCTGCCTGCTTATGCCAGCCAGCTTGTTCTAGGACGTGCTGTAACAGTGCCCGGGCCTCTCGATGGCTCTGCAGGTGCTGAGTATGTTCTTGCACTGACAGGAGTCGGGCTCATCACACCTGTCTCCTTCCCATCATCTCGGACACTCCAGCACCACGCTGAGTCTTCAATTAACAGCGAATCCGCTCTGTGGGATTCCAGAGCTATCATAGTGCTGTAGGGGTGTCATCCGTCCACTGCCACGACCTATCAAAATGATCTCCTTAACCTTTAGAAGATAGTTTTCCACTACAAGAGCACTGGCTTTCTAGGATTTGGAAATACTCATGGTGTATTGCTCTTATTGACACTCAAATAACCTGAGAATCTGGCCAAATTTGTTGCATTTGTGGGAATAATAATGTTTTCATTCCATCAATTTTCAGCAGGTCTCAGTTGCGCAGTGTTGGGATGCCATCGCCAGCTGAAGCCCGGTACACCCCTCTTCCCCTGCACACCGCTTACGTTATACCATCACAATGCGCGACTGGCACCAGTGATGTGACGGTACTAAGTACTTCAGAGCAATCAGAGGGTTCTCTTCGCTCCAAATACTAAGAAAAAGTGCATAGCTGCCTGAAAGCAGTTATTCAGAGTTTAATTTCAGCTTTCAAAGCTATGCTTAGTGTTTTGATTTATGGCACAGCAAGTGCAGCACAAGCCTGTGAGACTGGAGGAGGATGGGGCACAGAGGAGGCGCACAGTTATATTAGATCCTTACTGAAAGTGAGGAGACGAGACAAGAAGAGGAGGACGAATGTGCCTGCATTTCAGAGACAGACAGACAGAGCGATAGAGGGATAAAGAAAGCAACAAACAGACAGACAGAGAGCGAGATATTAAGAAATATGAAAGAATAGAGAGAGCCATAACTGACGTAAAGCAACAGATAGACAGAGCAAGGGACAGACAGAGAGATAGAGTGACAGATAGACAGACAGAGGAAGAGAGAGACAGGACTTCCTCCTTCACAGGAGGGAAAAAACAATCAATACCTGAGTTCCTTTCATTAATTTACAAAGAGAAATTTAAGGAAAGAAATAATAAAAAAATTAAAAAAAATTAAAAAAACACAACTGCCACAATCTAAGAGATACTGAGTGAAGTCATCCAACATATAAACCTCCTGAACATCTATAGCTATGTTTCCATCACCCTATTTTATGTGCATTTTGAAGTATCGTATCAGAGACAAGTGATGGAAATGCCAAATTTCAAATAAAAATCCCTTAATTCGCAAAAAAGTTTTTACGCTTGATTGAGGTGGTTTTTGACTTCAAGTAATGGGAAAAGCATTTGCCGAATAAATTCCTCCATGCGCATCAAAAAAGTCATGTGACTTTGCGCAATGGGAAGCCAAAACCTGACTAACCAGCTGAATCTGAAATGTTATGGTCATTCTGAAATGCCTGAGCAAAGTCTGTCATCAAAGTATTTCTGTATAATTGTCTTACACAACTGTGTTCCCAAACAGCAGGCATCCACCTCCGAAAGCAATGACTGCATTTATTGTGTTTCGTCTGCTCGCTCTTAGGCGCAAGTAATTTATTATATATGAAAATTATTATATTCAGTGGTTTCTCATACTTTTCTTAGTGATATATAGTGCCAGTTTATCAGGAAGTGCAGATTTTGTTCTCTTTGACTCGTTGGATGGAAACGGTGTTTATTCGAACCATTCGTTTTATTCGATATTTTGTGCATAAGTTAAATTCGCAACTTTGGATGGAAACCCGGCTTATGAGATGTTATTTCTTATGTATATAGAGAACATATTTACTCCATCTCTTTAATAACTGATTATTTGTTTATTAATCTGTTCTTCTTTTTGTCCTGTAATGCTTTGGCAATATGTACAAAAGTATATCATGCTAATAAAGCAAACTAAATTTTGAATTTGAGAAAGAGTAACAGAGACGAAAAGAGAAAGTGACAAACAAACAGAGAGAAAGAGAGTGAGTGACAGACAGAAAGAAAGAACGACAGAAAGAGAATGAGAGATAGAGAGACAGAGAGTAACTGATAGAAAGACAGAGAGAGCCAGACAAACAGACAGAGAACAACATATAAAAAGTGACTGACGGACATAGAAAGCAAAAGACGGACAAACAGAGAGCGACAGACAGAAAGTGAGAGATGGAGACATAGAGAGTGAAAGACAGTGAGACAGAGAGCAAGACAGGAGAAACAGAGAGACAGATATAAACAGCAACAGATAAACAGACAGAATGACAGATAGACAGAGAGAGCGACAAGACAAACCTTCACGTATTTAATTCACTAAAAAATACCTGCACATTACTTATAAACACAGGAAGTTCTGAAGACCAGAAAACTGTCTAGCTAATGTTAGGGTTATGGCACTATATACTGTCAAGCAATGCCTATTCATAGAGATTTCATAGAGTCAGTACCTGAGCTGCCTGTAATGTAACCACACAGGCATTACATTATTTCATCATTAATGCACATCAGGCATTATATAACGCAATTTGCAATTTCTTTAATCAGATTTATTAAAAGTACTGTACTATAACGTATCGTGGTCTATTCTGAGTTATATAATAACACAACCATCCTGTTAATATCAACACTATCCTTTTAGCCTTTCACACAGTATTAAAGCAAACTGGTGTTCACAGCACATAACCCAGTCTCTACACATATAACTCTGTTATATCATGTTGAACCCAAACAGTTGGAGTGACTGGGGGCAGATGGCAAAGGCCGTCTATCTCACTTCAATGCATTGCAGAAAGAGAGCACCAGGACTGGACAGCCCATCTCGTCCTCACCCCCACCTCCCCTCACTCGCTTTGACGCAGGAGCGACTGCCATGTGTGTAAAATGATCCCCAAAGATAAAGCTTCTAATTTGCAGTTTATTTCTGCAGCAGGCACTGGGCAGACTTTAGAAACACATACAAATACCCTACCCCCACCACACACACACCACTGTTTGAATCTGATCGCTTGAAAATAGAAGTGCCAAATGCCATCACCATAGCGATAACCCTTTACCTGGACTTCTGAGAGCCTCTGAGGAATGTGGGGGCATGAAAGGGGCCTTATTTCCTCACACACACTCGGCAGAGAGCTGAATTGAGGAAGTGGATTTTATGAGGGCCTATTCTATTCCGAGCTGGATTTCCTCTATGAAAAGCCACACAGTGGAGTCACTGAAAGAAGTGCCATTAAAATTACAGCTCACAAAGGCTGGGCCCATGGAGGATGGGATGGATTTTCAAAAGCCAGAATATTCTAAATGATCTTCAGTTAGAGACACGTGACTTTGGGTATTTGCACTCAGAACCAGACAGGACATGTTAAATCAACCCCTCAAGTTGTGAAAGTGAAATTTCAAGCCATGCATTAAATATTCATGTCAAATAAAGTTTTTTGTAATATTTTCATGTGTCAAATACATATACTACAGCTAATAATTACATTTTAAATTTTATATATCAATATACAGTGTTTTTTGTTCAATTAAACATGGAAAAAATGTATTTTTGTAATTAATATATAAATTGATAATAATAATAATAATAATAATAATAATAATAATGTCTTATTTTGTTTTAATAATAATAATAATAATTATTATTATTATTAATGTTTTTTTATTTTATACATTTAAGTGAAAAATGAATTTGATATTTAATAAATGAAATATTTTGCACAATTTCTAGGTCACTTGTTAAAAAATTTAATTTGTGATGTGTGAACTTTCAGTTTGCAATGAAAAAATGTGTTGTATTAAATAATATGGATTAATATAAAAAAATAATACAAAACAGAAAGATTTTCAGTAATGGCCTTTGTGTCAGACCTTTCAACTAATTGTAGTTTTTAACCAATTATTAATCATTGTAATAGTCCAGCATTTAATTTAAATAAAGCGTACTTGGATACTCTAATTAAAGATTGCTGACTGGAAAGCAGTGAAACACTGCAGATGTTATTAGTAATGGGAATAATCTGGCAGTACAGTACACTGGTACATTACTGCGTGACTTGGAAGCTCCAAGATTAGCTGAACCCTTGGTAATTGTGTGAGGTGACACGAACATGCAATATTGTTGCAAATGATTTGTGGTGGCCTTGTGTTTGTGGCTCTTGCTCAATGCAATCTCCACATGCTGTTGTTTACCACTTGGCTGCCATCTATTTCAGGGCAGTTCAGAGCAGCCTGGAGGCGCTGGCCAAAGGCTCTGCTCACGTTTTTACAACCAAATAAACTAAGGGCCTGAAAATGAAGAGGGGAGCAGTGACACTGTAAGGGTCTTTAAATTGCTGAGTTAAAGGATAGTACACCCCAAAATGAAAATTATGTCATTAATTACTCACAGTCATGTTGTTCCAGACCCGTAAGACCTTTGTTCATCTTCAGAACACAAATGAAGATATTTCTGATAAAATCTGATGTCACATGGAATATTTTAACGATGTCCTTACTACCTTTCTGGGCCTTGAATGTGTCAGTTGCGTTTATGTCTATGCAGGGTTAGAAAGTTCTCAGATTTCATCAAAAATATCTTAATTTGTGTTCCGAAGACGAACGGAGGTATTACTAGTTTAGAACGACATGAGGGTGAGCATTTTTGGGTGATTATTCATTTAAGGACGTTTTTTCTCAACAAACTTTTTGCAAAGATGCAAATAAAGCCATACTAAAATATGCTGGCTCTACTGATGCAGTTTTGTTTCTGTACAGATGAAATAGAGAATGAGACTTCATCAATTTTACATTATTCAAACATTGCATATATATTAACTAACTGTCAGAGTTCCTGTAGTTTCATAGCATGACTGAAGAGGAATGAACTTCTCAACCATTTTAGTATTATGTTCTGTACAGCTATGCAGTTGTCTAGTACAAATACAATCCCCAACATACTACATCTACCATGTTAGCACTGTCTTTTGACCTATAGATTTATGACAATAAACAGGAAAGATACACAAATTAAAAACTGGCATATATAATAACTTTAAGCCATGAGCAGAGGCCTGCTGCATTAACTGTCCTTGCCAGCAGATGGGGGTATGAGCTCATATGTAAGTTAAAGGGGCAGTTCACCCAAAGAAACTCCTATGACTATCTTCTAAGCATATTTTGAAAATTAAAAATAAATAAATAAATGTATTTACTTATGTTCCACAGAGGAAAAAAAGACAGTCATACAGGCTTCGAACAACATGAGGCAAAAATTATGGCAATTTAGATTTTTGGGTCACTAATGTATTCATATCCATAGGAAAATTCATAATTTGAACTTAATTGTTACTTTACTGGTGCAAAACAGCATTTGATAAAGTTTCACAGGCACATTCATACAAGTTAAAGAGTTTAAAGAACAAACAACGTGACACCAGTTCAACCAAATATTCCAACTATCAAATCAAACCATGTGAATAATACCCAGATTGAGGCTTTGAAATATGATGCGTCCCTCTCACCTCAGTCATAGTCAGTGCCACGTTTGAAGCGGTTGTCAGACTTGTTAAAACCCTTTTAAGCTATGCTGTTTACCACCCAGGAGACACAAGGTCACGATCCTTGGGATTCCAAAATGTCTCATCTGCTTGCACACGCTGTCCATTAATCATTTCACTGTTTGTCAACTCATATAAAACAGTTCAGGAACTTTATGCACCTCATTTTACATGGATAAGGATCAGAGATTTTCAACACAAACTGCATTGTGTCATCTCTCATGTCCTGTCCCTGTGAGCTCTAGACAGGGGATATGGTCTAGTTAGGGCAATACAGCCTTTGAAGAGCGAGGCTTCTGGGGAGATGGAATCGGTGATGACGATGAAGCTTTCATTGGCCCACACCTCTCAAATACCCTTGACTACACTGGATCACAGGCGGAAAATACGGTCAGGAGTGAGTAACAGCAACAAATGTGGCTTATTGGAAAAAGACCTTGTGATGCCAGGCAAACATTTGTCTTTTTCCATACATAACATGCTGTGTACAGGTTATGTTTATGTTGTGAGGTCTTTCTTAAACACTAGATGGCAGACTATGTTTTTTGAATGAAACTGTATAACCACAGAATGGAAGAACACTCAAAGACTTCTGGGGATCCATATGCTTTGGACATTTTGAAGTGGACTTAATCCATACAGTCAGATTTACAGTAAAATAATGTGTTTAATGGAGGTCATGGACACAAACAGCACTCAGTACTTGCAAAGCTGAGTCAGAGTAAATTATCCATGCTTGAATGAATATTTCATTCACTCTCTTCAGGTCTGGCTAGTCATTATCTGAGGATTAGAAGCATGGGAACATATGACTCCTCATGTCAGTAGTGGCCATCTCACTGCAAACACTCTTGGATCATATTATCTAGTTTTTTGCTCAGCGAGACCTTACTTTCCATTCTCCTTTTGTCTGTGCTCTTTTCTTCCCCTCTACTCACTCCCACCAGCAGCACCAGCTGAAAAAACACCCACCAAAGTCAGAACTCAGTGACATGGCTCTCCCCAAAACACTGTGACAAATCACTAATCACAGAGACAAAATCAAAGGCTTTCCTCCAACACAAACTTGTTCCTTTTTGGATAGCCGCCAACTACCTGATAGCATGATTTGGAGATTTCTATAGCAGTAAGGTCTGTACTATATGAAAGCAAATTTCAGTCGTTCACCACTGATTTTATGTATTGCGACAAAAAGTGACCGTGACAACGACAAGGTTCATTATGAGACGAGAGTCCACTAAAACACTGCTGCCTCCGGAGCTCTGTGAGCTGATAAAATCAGCCATTAACACTGTTCAACGACATCTGCAGTTTCTGAATTCAGCAGGCCTGTACTCATTAAGCACTTGTGCTGAGCTTCAGGCATTAAAAGCGACATTGCTCTGATTACTCGAATGCAGGGCACATGGGAAGTCTGAAAGGTTTCGTAACTCCATTATAAATGTGATTTTTGTGTTTTACACAGTTCACAGGATAAATGAATAACCTCTTGGATAACTTCCAGACAGCATATTAAAGTGAAGAGCTCTGCCTGACTACTGGACACCCCCATGACAAACTATAAGGGCCTATATAGAGTATTTGTGTGTGTGTATACACAATCACTCAAAATTTAGGTCTCTTATTCTACCCAAGGTGCATTAATTTGATCAAAAATACAGTAAAATTGACTCCAGTCTTCAGTGTCACATGATCCTTCAGAAATCATTGTTCAAGAAACATTTCTTATTTTCAGTGTTGAATACAGTTGTGCTTCTTAATATTGTTGAATACAAAGTTCAAAAGAACAGAATTTGTTTGAATTAAAAATTATGACATAAATGTCTTTCCTAGCACTTTTGATCTATTTAATGCATCTTTGCTGAATAAAAGTATTTTTTAATGCTTACACATTTAAAACAGTAAAACAGCCTGATTTTTTATTTAAATATATTTTTCATGACTTTGACTACCCCCATGCCTCGTTAATGAAGTTAAGTTTTGCTAAGCATTGATTTGATAACAATAAGACCTCACAAACCTCTTTTGTAGCATATATAAAAGTAGGGCTGGGCGATATGGCCAAAAAAAAAAAAAAAAATATCACGGTAATTTTTTTCATATCAGTCGATAACGATAATTATCACGATAAATGTCAAATCTTTATTTCTTTCAAGTTTAAAGCCAGAATTTTGCTCCAAAGTGAAAGTTGTAGAAACCAGACCATTAATTTTCCTTAACAAAATAAATATCTAACTAGAAAAATTAATTTCTTAGTTGCTGCATGTTCTAATGAGTGATATTGTTTCAAATCAAGAAACAGGTTCGGGTTGCCTGATAATATTAATAATAATAATAATAATAATAATAATAATCACTTTTTTGTCTCTTAGAAATGCACATTTGATAGTAGCTTGAGTTAGGATGCAGAGGTGAATTTTTGTTCATTATCAAAATCAGTAACATCTGTAAAAATTGTAGCAACCTCAGTTTTATATGGTTAAATTTATTCTGACCGAGTTATTATTTTTTTTATTTTATTTTTTTTAAATTAAGCATTGGTCTCCCATAGTAGCATACATTTAAATCATGATAAACAGTTAAAACCACACACATAACACCTCAATACCATGGTAAAAAAATATAACTATATGGTTTTTAGGTAGCCTGTTTGTATGAAAAACAGTAGTCTAAAAACATTCAGTATAATGCACACATGCTATAGCTTAATCACAAATACATACTACAATTTTACACCATTACTCCTGTAATAAAATTCAATGTGAATATCCCACATTTCTGCCACAATACCATGGTGCAGTGAGTGTTACTACAGTAAATCCATGGTAAATGATGGCGAGGTGTAGACTTGAAAGCCTTCTGACTGTCTTGTTGCACACAGTGTTTCTCCTGTTTGGCTCTAAACTAGTTTAAATCACAGAGTCATTTGTGTTCATCGCTGAATGCAAGCGCTTCACACTGGATCTCACAGCGCTGTTTAGTGCTCGCGTGACCGTCTCATCCGCGAGTAAACGCATCTGCTCCAGTGAGCTCGCGCCGCGCGGCAGTTTGACTTTGATCCGAGCGGATAAACGCTCCGTGTGGCGCGATTCAAATGAGTCGAGCCGTTTCCTCTCCGTTGTTTCGTTCCGCTTTTGGCGCATAAACATTATATCGAACATTTATCGAACTCTTCATATCGTTTTATCGAGTAAAATTATATCGCGATAATTATCGTTATCGAATTATCGCCCAGACCTATATAAAAGTCAATATTTTGAAATATTTGTCTGAATTACTTCTGAAGAATTTCACAACCATGTGCCATCTAATTTCCAGAGATATTTCAGAGCACAAAAGTAGCATTATCAATGAGTCTGGGAGTTTTGTTTGATGGATTCACAGAAAAGCTTTTTAAGGTAGATGATGTAATTCAGTTGCATTTTCGGACAAAAGTACTCTTATTTTATTGAACTCAATATATAACACTCCAAACACAACAGGAACCATTTATGTCTCAATATTTTTAAATACTGACTTAAGCACAAACACAGATATATCTCACAAAACCACAAACAGAGCTCTGTGATCTTTCTATAAAAGATTTCTCAAAACAATCACTCTGACAAATAACAGGAAAAATAACAAAATTTGATCCTCTCCCAATAAACCAGGCTAACTTAAATCATTCTACATCCATCCCATCAAGCTTTTCACCCAACCATTAGAAGACAAACAGTTTGAGTCTATGAATGTGCAACAGTTTCATTGTTCAAAATAGGAAGCCACTGTTCAGTGCTGATGGTCATGCTACAGGAAGTAACACAGAGCTCCTGTTTGTCTTGTCAAATCTCTATGCCAGCTCGAGGACTCAAGCAGCCCCCAACACAAATGGAGGCTTAAGTACTGTGTTAGCACATCCCCTCAGACATCCTAAATCCTGAGAAAAAAATCCCAAGCGCTGAGCTCTCTATCAGTGTTTAAACTGATACACACTGTTGTTTGAGGAGGCTGTTGTCTTGTTGCCATGTACTTTTATGTTGTTTCTTACCAGAGCTATAGCCTCTTCCGTAACTTTTTGTATTGAAAACCCTTCACAAATAGCAACAGGCCGTGATTCACAGGAGGATGTTGTACATAAGGGGGTTTCTTGGCTCAGACCTCTGCTGTGATTTCATTTCCTCTCAGTACAAGACAGCCATGCTGGTGATGTAATTCCCTACTGACCCTATGCAAACAATTCTAGCAAATACGAGGTTGGACACAAAAGGCATACAGGCATCTTCACTCACTGTTTTTTTTTTTTATCCTGTCCTTGAGGGAGTGAGCAGAGAAACACTCCTGTCACTTGTGATCAAAATTTGAGTGATTCTGACTGTGAAGGACCAGAATGTACTTTGAAAAGTTTCAGAGACTGCCAGGTGTACAGACTGAGTGTGCAGGAGTACAAACTGAACTGTGTGAGAATTTAATGAAATTCTAATCCCCTATCATTATAGTTAACATACTGCTTTGTTTTTCACTCTCTCACTCACTGTTTCTGCCTATTCCTTGTTTTTCCAGGTCTCCCGTTGCTCTTGGTTTAACGCAGGTGCATTACTTGCAGTGGTTTGCTCATTCTCTTGATTAACACATTTTTAGAAGGAAAAATCACTCTGTGGTGTTCTACAATGCTTCACCAAAACGTTGTTCTTTGGTCATTTTAACCTCCTTTAGAAGGCTTCATAAAGTCTCAGGTATCTGAAAACTGAAAATGTATTTTAAAAAAAGCTAATGCAAAAATTATTCATAAATACTACAATAGTAAAGAAATAATACCAAAACAACACTGCTTTAGAGCAATGTTTTCAGTGGTGCATGGATAACTATATTTTGTGAGACTGGGTCGCTCTCCCCAAGCTTTGTTTTATAAAGCAGTCATGAAATGCATTTTTTGTAACTATTTTATAATGTTTCCTTATCTTAGTATGGTTTTCATCAAAAACGGTCAGGTAGACAGGTAGAAAACTTGAACTCTTATTTCAAACTTGGGAGTTTATTTGTGAGTTTTCAAGCTTGCAGTGTGGTTTTATTGCAGATTAACCTCTCATATGTATAAATTAGTGCTGTCAAAATTAGCGCGTTAATGCAGGCGATTAATTTTTTCAGTTTAACGGCGTTAAAAATATTTAACACAGTTAACGCAGGGGCAGAGCTAGGGTTGGCCACCCCACTCACAACTGCTGATTCTGTCTCCTTTTTCTTGACAACAATTGTGTTTATTTAGACGCAGATTGTCTTTACAACCACATCAAACAGGACACTTTTCAGACGCGCACTCCATTTCGCCTCATCGACAGGCGCTAGTCAAACGAACGCGGAAATGGTACAGGTGACGAGGAGCTTCAGTAGAACAACAGTGAACTGTGGTCAGATGAGATGTTGTCAAGCCATATGTCAGTTAATCTAATTTTCCTGTCCTCTCAGCAATTATACTGTGTTCGTAGTGCGTGCTCTTCAATTGCATGCACAAATACGGAGGCGCGTGCTGTAGCCTGTATCATCTCATAATGAGCACTAATGAAACTACGAACATGCGTGTCAGATCAGCATCACATTCAGCAGCGGCAGCTCTTAAAGTAATAGCAGCTGCCAATTAACTAATAACCCAGCTGCTGTGATGTCTGTTAATCAAAGAACAAAAGGAAAAAAGAGGAAATCAGTAACTTGTAGCTTTAAGGATTTGTCTATTTTTAATTAGAATTTAGTGTATGATAACTTTATTCAATTCCTGTATATTTCCTACTTGCTGAAGGGCACAGGTAAATATGACATTTATTATAATGGGTTTATGTGAAGATTTTTTTAAGTTCACTTAAATTAGAAGCTGTTATTTTTTAAAGTCTAATAAATTTTAAAATTGATAGTTATAGTCAATGGTTAAATATTAAGAAAAAAGAACAATTTCCTAGGGACATCAGTATTGGTACCAGTGATACTCGCCTCAGTCACAAAAAAAGATGCCATTAAACAAATATTAAAAATATACTGTCTTTATGTTGTTTCTACATTAATTTGAAATTTTAATGTGAAATTATTGCAATATGAAAGCATATTTAAAAACTTCAATGTTAGGTGGGTCTAATCGCACAATTAATCGACATAATTAATCAATTAATTTCATAAAAAATGTGCAATTAATTAGTTACTTTTTTAAGCGATTGACAGCACTAGTACAAATATCAAGAACATTTTGATTCTCCGTTTCATGACCCCTTTAAATGCTAAACACAAGGGCACTCTGGAGTTTCTCTTCACTTCATATAGCAGGTGTGACGTGTTGACCCGCTCTCAATGAATGCAGCCTGGCCAGTGGTGACCCACTGTG
>JAFVLL020041564.1:0-53961 GCA_021397915.2 Tor tambroides | reverse complement strand
TGATCTAGGGGTTTTCACTTATGGCAGCATGTACTGACTCTAAGGGGGAAAAACACAAAGCTAGAATCAGAACCAAGAGGTTTGACAGTAAAAAGAGGTCTAACTGTATAAAAAAAGAAAAAAAAAATCAGAAACGATTCCTGTAATTTCTTTTCTCCTATTTTTCTTTGTTTTTTTTTTTTTTTCAAAATTCAGTTACAAAAAAAATTGTTTATAAAAATAATTAGAATTATGTATGAATGTTTACCTCTTGAGTATGCATAGAGACTAGTTGTGTATCCTGATTTGAATATTTACTGTATTATGAACAACAGCTATCACAGAGAGATGTGTGATCTCTCTAGAGGCACAATCATTTTTCTTTTTATATTGTTTCTCACTGTGTACAGTAAAGTCACAAACCACTATAAGCTGGTCGGTGAAATTTTGTGCGTGCGTGCGTGCGTGTGTGTGTGTGTGAGTGCACTGGTTTGGGTGGTTTACGGAGACACAAATTTGTATAATGACATGGGTATGACAGGTATTACAATGTGAAAGTGGTTTGTGAGGACACTGCCTATATGTCCCTGTAATTCAAAAGGCTAAAAAACATGAATTGTGTTTTTTTGAAAATATAAAAATGCACAAAGTTTTCTGTTAGGAGTAGGTTTAGGTGTAGGGTTGTAAAAATCCATAGGTGTAAAAATCCATTACACCTATGGAGAGTCCCCGTAAACCACCAATACCAACATGAGTGTGTGTGAAGAGGTGTGTCAGGCCTGATGTGAATTCTCTCACAGTGGGTTGTCTGTATAAGACACTTATTTGAGAAACAAAGAAAGTTTTAGGTTCTAGGTGAGTTGCTAAAACTGAATATTTCAATTATGCTTTTGAACAAAATACTACATACTGTTGAATAAGCAAAAAATCATTTCATATCACATGCATATGAATGCACCTCTTTAAATAAAAGAGAAAAACAACATCTAATATATGCACTTATTTCTGTATTACTACAGACTGTGACATCTAAAAAGATTCTATTTTATGCTTTATAATCTTTTGGATTTGTTGTACAATGGAAATGTGTCTTTGAAAATAGCATGTAGACAGATACCATTAATAAATATTTTACATAAGACTTTACGTAATTATTGAACATAAATAGACATATGGACATAATTAAAAACAATACTTAAAATAGTAAAATGACATCACAATAACTTGAGGATAATTACTGCCAATGCAACACTTTACAGTAAATTTTATTAACTTTAGTTAATGTGTTGGGTATCATGAACTAACAATGAACAATACTTCTACAGCAATTATTATCTAGGTTAAAGGAATAGTTCACCCACAAATGAAAATTTACTAAAAATTTTCTCACCCTCAGACCATTCAAGATGTAGATGAGTTTGTTTCTTCTTCAGAATAGATTTGGAGAAATTTAACATGAATCCTCTGCAGTGAATGGGTGCCGTCAGAATGAGAGTCCAAACATTATGGAATTTTTCTAAAAGCATTATAAAAATTCAGATGACTACAGTTAATCAGTGAACGTCTTGTGAAAAGCTGTATTTGTAAGAAACAAATACATCAAGGTGTTTTAACAGCACAATGCAAAAAACACAATTTCACTTGTAAACAGTGCTTGATCTGTACCTATTTCTCTCCTGATTCAGTCAAGACAAACTTTTTACTGGAAAGAGCAATATTATAGATAGAGGACTTGTATTTTAGCTGGAAGCAATGGTTTTAAGTAAAAATATCTTGATGGATTTTTTCCTACAAACATGCAGCTTTTCATTTCTTTAGATATTAATTGATGGACTGTAAGTCATTTGTATTACTTCTGGGACATTGTGATGTTTTTATCAGCTGTTTAGACTCTCATTCTGATGGCACCCATTCACTGCAGAGAACTCATTCGTGAACAAGTGACATAACGCTAAATTTCTCCAAATCTGGTCCAGTGAAGAAACAAACTCATATCTTAGATGGCCTTAGGGTGAGAGAATTTTTTGCAACTTTTTTTTTTTTTTTTTTTGGTAGGATTATTCCTTTAATGTTAATTTATAAAAATGCTATTGTTCACTGTTAATTCATATTGCGTCATGATATATTAAGTGATGTTCATTTATACATATGTATTAATTTATATATAAACTTGAAATAGTATAAGTGTGTGTGTGTGTGTGTGTATATATATATATATATATATATATATATATATATATATATGTATGTATGTATATACAGGTGCATCTCAATAAATTAGAATGTCGTGGAAAAGTTCATTTATTTCAGTAATTCAACTCAAATTGTGAAACTCGTGTATTAAATAAATTCAGTGCACACAGACTGAAGTAGTTTAAGTCTTTGGTTCTTTTAATTGTGATGATTTAGGCTCGCATTTAACAAAAACCCACCAATTCACTCTCAACAAATTAGAATACTTCATAAGACCAATAAAAAAATAAATTAAAAAAAAAATATTTTTAGTGAATTGTTGGCCTTCTGGAAAGTATGTTCATTTACTGTATATGTACTCAATACTTGGTAGGGGCTCCTTTTGCTTTAATTACTGCCTCAATTCAGCATGGCATGGAGGTGATCAGTTTGTGGCACTGCTGAGGTGGTATGGAAGCCCAGGTTGCTTTGATAGCGGCCTTCAGGTCATCTGCATTGTTGGGTCTGGTGTCTCTCATCTTCCTCTTGACAATACACCATAGATTCTCTATGGGGTTCAGGTCAGGCGAGTTTGCTGGCCAATCAAGCACAGTAACACCATGGTAATTGAACCAGCTTTTGGTACCTTTGGCAGTGTGGGCAGGTGCCAAATCCTGCTGGAAAATTAAATCAGCATCTCCATAAAGCTTGTCAGCAGAAGGAAGCATGAAGTGCTCTAAAATTTCCTGGTAGATGGCTGCGTTGACTGTGGACTTCAGAAAACACAGTGGACCAACACCAGCAGATGACATGGCAGCCCAAATCATCACTGACTGTGGAAACTTCACACTGGACTTCAAGCAACATGGATTCTGTGCCTCTCCACTCTTCCTCCAGACTCTGGGACCTTGATTTCCAAATGAAAATTTACTTTCATCTGAAAAGAGGACTTTGGACCACTGAGCAACAGTCCAGTTCTTTTTCTCCACAGCCCAGGTAAGACGCTTCTGACGATGTTTCTGGTTCAGAAGTGGCTTGGTAGCCCTTTTCCTGAAGACGTCTGAGCGTGGTGACTCTTGATGCACTGACTCCAGCTTCAGTTCACTCCTTGTGAAGCTCTCACAAGTGTTTGAATCAGCTTTGCTTGGCTGTATTCTCAAGCTTGTTGTCATCCCCGTTGCTTGTGCACCTTTTCCTACCCAAATTCTTCCTTCCAGTCAACTTTGCTTTGATACAGCACTCTGTAAACAGCCACACATTTCTGTAATGACCTTCTGTGACTTACCCTCTTTATGGAGGGTGTCAATGTTTGTTTTCTGGATCATTGCCAAGTCAGCAGTCTTTCCCATTATTGTGGTTTCAAAGAACAAGAGATACCCAGAATTTATACTGTATGGATGGTCATTAATTGAAACTCAAATGTAAATATTCTAATATTTTGAGATACTGATTTTTGACTTTCATGAGCTGTAAGCTCTAATCATCAAAATTAAAACAAAAAAACTTTTGAAATGTTTTACTTTACATGCAATGAATCTAAAATATATGAAAGTTTCACTTTTTGAAATAACTTACAAGAAAAAATGAACTTTTTCACGACATTCTAATTTATTGAGATGCACCTGTGTGTGTGTATATATATATATATATATATATATATATAAATTAACATTAGCTGTTAGTTTCTGATATATAATGATTAACTAATGATAACAATGTGATTGTTTTGTTGTTTTTTTTGTTGTCCAGTGGAATTTTCCAACATAAACTTTTTTTTTTTCCTTGACATCTTGTGGATGTAGTCAGTGTTGCTGTGAAAGTTACTGTCTATTATAGTGCTGAGATATTTAAAGCTGGTGACCTTCTTCACATCCTGTGCTGCCAGCTCGAGCATAACTTTCTAATCATGGCTCCTTGGTCTTGGTGATATTAATGTGTAGGGAGCTGTTATCAAACCTGAAGACACGGCTGTCAGCACACTGGAAATAGACTATTTACATCCTTCTAGCAAGCAACCAAAGCTGTATCATCAGCACACTTGAAAGGAGCAGGTCACTGTTGTTACACTGCACTTGACTGCTATATATTAACATGATATAACAGGGGAGATGCAGCAGCACACATCCCTGAGGTGCGCCGGTCGGATGAGGTGCTGTTCATACGGACTTGCTGAAGCAGCACTTTGATGCAAAGTACTAGTCTGCTGTTCACATTTACATCATGTAGTAGGTACTTTGGGGTTGGACGGTATTAAAGGCAGAAGAGTTAGTTTTGTTCAAATGCTGTCGGACGTTATCCAGCATAGGTTAGCTTGATAAGCAAAATGCACGGCGTCCATAAATTCACCTTTTTCAGATTAAAATACTTTACATATACTGTAGAGGCCCCATGCATTTAAGGAGAACTGATGTAAGACCAGTGGGGTCAAATGGTATTCAAAGATTTTGCACATGGAGTTCTGGGTACAGGGATGTAAGAGATGTCCTTCCAGGCCAGGGTTATAATGTTTCTAAAACATTTGAGTAAACAGAGATCCCTGCTGTGCAGCACTCCTTTAAAACCTTCCCCTTGAGCACATCTCGATCCTATAACCTTCAAACCTAAGCTTTTAAAACTACTTTAAACCTCAGGCAAGGTCTATCAAACCAATATTCAAAGTTTGTCTTGGTGGACTTAACTTTTTCCAGTTTAATAATTTGAATACATGTCAGAAATGTCAGGAAAAATAAATGTTTCTTTATTGTATTTTTATTTATTTTATTACAACTTGAATACACATCAGAAATGTCACAGGAAAAATAAATGTTTCATAAATATTTTTTAACTTATTTAAAAAATTTTATTGTTATTCAATGCCACAAGAATCAAGGGTTTTACATTAACCACATTAGCTACCAGACAAAAAAGTTAATACATCTCGGTGCTTTTTGATTTTTAATTTGTTCCAAAAGGTTTGTGTTTAAGGCATTTATAAAATGGAAGAAATTCGTTTTCTTAGGCTAGAATTTTTACTTTTTCGTATGTATATGGAATTTTCCTAATAAAATAAATAATTGCATTGTGTTGTTCTTTATATCCCAAAATGTCATTCTGGAAATTAAAAAGTCCATCATGTAGGCCTAGCCTACACACACTTCTGTTTAGTCACTAAATCCTTGCGTAAATGCAGTGATAAAACAAATGCAAATTGGTTTCTTTTCATTTCCTATTTGGATAAATATCCTATGAGGCACGTTTTAATATGGATGGATGCGCTTCTTTTGGACTGCTGAAAAAAAAAAAAAAACACCCGCTCACTGCCATTATAAAGCTTAGAAGAGCCAGGGCAATTTTTAATATAACTCCGATTGGCTTCGTCTGAAAGAAGAAAGTCATATACACCTAGGATGCCTTGAGGGTGAGTAAAGCATGGGCTAATTTACATTTGAGTTAATTAACCCTTGAAGATTTGAGATTTGAATGCGGCTTAAAGCGCCCCCTTGAGGTCGACATGTGAGATTCATAAGGTATACAGTAGGCGGCGATAATACGCCACTTCAGTAAAAACAAAGAAGAAGAGTAGCCAGGCTGACCCGTTCAAATCACGGCACAAGTGTCTCAGCCAAATGTACAGACAACACCCATTAAAACAGCAGCAAATGTGTGTAGACTGTGATCACAGTTTCAATCCATCCAGATGTAATAAATACAGACAGTTTCATGGACATAAGCTTGCGGACAAAGCGGATTATGCGGTCGTGTTGGAGGAATTTGTTGGCAAACTTCAGTTCACGACTCTGGCCATCTGCGGCTCATGTAAAACTCAGTTATTGAAGTACGATCGCGTGTCCAAAGACGCAGAACGAATCAAAATACTCATTCAGGATAAGTGGAAGAAGACCAGAGAGAAACGGTGTGCGACTTCAATTCCCACACTAGAAGTGACGAGACGACGAGAAGTGATGGACGCAGCAGCAAAATGATGATGATAAAAACACTTTATCCAGCTTACTAACAATTCACTGACAGCGCTGCAGCTCAGGTATCAGACAATACTGTACCAAAGTCGTTGTCAACATTGCTTAGTGCAGGGGTCTCCAACCCTGCTCCTGGAGAGCTACAATCCTGCAGATTTCAGCTCCGACCCCAATCAAACACACTTGAACCAGCTAATCAAGGTGTTCAGGGCTACTTGATAATTACAGACAGGTGTGTTGCAGCAGGGTTGGAACTGAAGTCTGCAGGACGGTAACTCTCCATGAGCAGGGTTGGAGATCCCTGGCTTAGTGTGTGTGGTCTGGAGGATAATACACGGTAAACTGTTGACTATTTCTTGCAAAATTCTTGTCAGAAGCCAAATTTATGCAGGCAAACATGAATAAATTGTGATATCTGTTTTGCTTTGTTCAGAAAAAAATACTTGCTTAAACAGTAAATAAACATTACTAACCGGATAAATGTTTCAAACAGTAGTATGCTACACTTTTGTCACGTGATTAGATGTTTATAATGAGCTGTTAATTTCTTCCAGGAGAAACTCAAAACTGCATCAAAACCTTTACAGGAGAAACTGAAAACATTTGAGGAGTTTCAACAGACTGCATAATACAGCAAAACATAGTAAGGTCAGAATTAAACTGTTACTCGAGTAAAGTGAAAATGTTTATGTATCTATTCAAATTATTTTTCAATGCGGAAGTAGCCATTTCCTGTGAATGTGCTAGGCCTATAGACAATAACTAAATGGTCTGTCATTCCTTTTTCATTTATCTTTTGTTACATTGTATATTTTTTAAAATGGGGAAATTAATTTGAATGCTCAGTAATTTGCAAAAAAAAAAAAAAGGCTTACAAACATGACAAAATGTGATAAAATTGTGGACTGAGATCCTACCTGAAAAAAATCAATATGATATTTTTTCCATATTGCTGTAGTGTTACCATTATAAATTTGTCTAAAATGCATTTTGTATCAGTTTCAGGCCCAGCACATAGTGAGGCAGATTAAGGAGGAGTGTGAGAAACTTCACCAGTTTCTACGTGTTGAAGAGTCAGTAAGGATAACTAAACTAATGCTGTTCTTCCTTCCTTAGAGTCAGACAGTGAATGAGAATATTGAGAAAATGAACACAGAGCCTCTCTTTCAAACGCTATCAGAGCCATAGAAGAGGAGATGAAAGCTGAAGATGCTTTATTCCTACAAGTATGAAGCATGTCAGTTTATGTACAGCAGATTCAATATACTGGAGACAAATGCTAAGTTGTTTTTGAAAATGAACTTAAGTGTTGTTCTATAATCTGTAATTTTTACAGAACTATGAAAAGTGTCACTTTGAAAAGGTTTGTTTTGTTTCTCTTCTGTTGTTCTGAACTCAAACCCACAGCATCACTGAATACTGATTGTTTTTCCAGAGTTTCCCAGTGTAAAGCACTGGATCTGGAGGACTTCTGGAGTTCTGATCAATGTGCCAAAACACCTGAGCAACCTGAAGTTTACTGTGTTACAGAAGATGCAGAAAACTGTTGATTACAGTGAGTAAAGCACACAATAAATTCAGCTCCAACATAAGTCATTTATTCTATTTCATGTTTGTGACTCTCTCTTAAGATCCTGTGACCTTTGATCCCAACACTGCTCACTGTAATCTCATCCTGTCTGAGGATCTGACCAGTGTGAGATACAGCGATGAGAAGCAGACTCTTCCTGATAATCCAGAGAGATTTGACATGTTTGCATGTGTTCTGGGCTCAGAGGGCTTTGACTCTGGCTCTCGCTGCTGGAGTGGGACAGTGGAAAGCTGTCGTTCTCTGACCCTCTTACTGACACACACACACCCTTTTACACACACATTCACTGAAAGATTATTTCCATTTTTTGGTGTTGGCTGTGACATTTCTCCCTTGGCTATCTTACCATTAAGGTCAGTTTGTTAAAATCTTGCAGTCTTCTGTCAGCTCTTATTCTGGTGTTCCTCACGTAGGAGTCACACTTGTGATCTTCTGTGGTCATATTAGAAGACAATAAGCGTTACAGTTTTTAATGAAAGAAACGTGCTATGCTTTGTTTCTATCATATTTATTCTTAAATATTGTATTGTATTTTGAGAGAATTTTCATGGTGCTAAACAATATTTACCTCTGAATTACCATTTTATTTCTATATAAAATAATACAAATATTTGAACACATATTTCATTTTATTTTAAATTAATACAGTGTTTAAGAAGTAAAAAAATAAATAAAACTGAATGAATGTCAGGCAGATTGGTGCCCCTTAGTGGAATAAAGAAAATCATATATAATATGGCATAACAACTAGATGCCTTTATAGCTCTAGAGCTGTGTATGCCCTGGTTTTCAGATGTAATGACTTGTATAAGGTTTCCATTTGGACATATATTTAGACATTAACAGATACTACTTTATCATGGCTAATTTGTAGATTGTATCTAAAAAAATCACTCTTTATTTTCATATTTCTAATATTTTCCATGCTTTTCCAGTGGCGATCATTTTTGATTGCGAAGATCACAAGTGTGACTTTAAGACCATTTAGCCTTTTCTAATCATGTCCACACTTTGTGTGTTCATATAGCAAGTGCCACAAAAGTCATCAACCTCCGTACCATTCTGATGAAGTAAAAAAAAAAAAAAAAAAAAAAAAATTAAATGTAAAGTACGAAGAACAGAAGAGAAGAGGATGTCCCAGATAAACTACTGCCAAAGACCATATCTGCTACACTCTCTGATACTGATTTGTAATATACTGGTTTTGGATGCAGTTCATGAAGTACTTATACTTTTTAGGGCTTAAGTGAAAAATACATTCAATAAGCATTGAATTTTCTGCCTCCCGTTCCTTTTTTTGTTAGTTATTTAAGTAGGATCACTGTTGATTACATTATTGAATTTTATTCTTGAAATGCCTTACAACAAATTTGTATGTATGATTAGTTCATGGACACTATTAAAATGATAGCTTAAACTTTTAGACGATCAATTATGGCTGTATTTAGAACAGAACCATCATCCTGTACTTTGCTGTTGTTTCTATGGACGACCTTCCAATCACCGCCCACTGTGCATTAGATTAACAAGTGACCAACCACAGCTGTTTTTTTTTTTTTTTTTTTTAACGCGATCTGATGATGTTTCAAACAGTGCCCGCGCCATTTTGGTAGGCAAAGCAGAGCTCAGAGCAAGAGTAATACAATTTAAGATTTTATAGTACAATGGTAATAACTTGTGCTGTGAGGGGTTGTCGTAGCCGCTCATCAAATGGTGTCAAAGTGGGCTTTTTTAGAGTACCGCGGGTGAGAACACGCGAAGGAGAGGAAACTAGAGCACTTTGTGAAAGAAGGCGGGCTACATGGCTAGCCAGAATAAACAGGAGTAACGTGAAGATCTCAGACGGCTGCAGAGTGTGTTCGGATCACTTCATCCAAGGTAAACAAACACAGCACGTGGAAAGTAGTTTCTTATTATGCATGCGTAAAAATAATTTAGCTTAAGTTTATGTCAGCTGCAGATTGTATTGTTTTTGTTCGTGTTCTTCTGTACTTTATTTATATCGTTAGCATGCTTTCTTGCTGTCATACTTTAAACAAAATGCTTGGATAGTCTAGCCCCTTTTTATTACAAAATATATGTAAGGATTGTCACAGTCTACGTATTACGTTTATTTTAGGTAGACCAAGTTACCTTCATGATGAAAAAAATCCTGATTGGGCACCGTCGCTTAAGTTGGAAGTAAAGGACTCTCGCAGCCAATCAAACTTAAGCAGATATCAGAGAGCTAAAAAAAGACCAGCTTTAAGAAATAGGAGAAAAGATGAAAAACTTGTAGTAGACACCCCTCTTGAGGCAGCTGCAGTGAAACAAGGCACTGAACAGCCATGTATTAGCACAGAGGAGAGTGAGATGGAGGCAAGAGCTACATGTGATTCAGTGTCCTGCAAGAGCTTGAAAAGTGAATTCCAGACAGCAACATGTGATGCCAGTGCTAACGCTGCATCATTAATATCTACAGACAGCACTGAAACTAAGGTGAGTTCGTTCATTATCTGATCTGGTCAGGAGGTGTTATCCCCAGTAATACATGACATAAAAGAAAAGTTTCTATCTAGTGTTTATGTTAAGCTAATTTCTTTCAGGAGAGCCTCAAAGCTCAACTAAAACCCTTACGGGAGAAGTTGAGAATCTTACAGGAGTTTCAACAAACCTTGCATCAAACTGCAGAACGCATTAAGGTCAGAATTAAATTTTAGGCCTTACAACAATACTACTTTGAAAATATATATTGATATTTCCACCTTATTTTTATTTTTTTTTAAGGCAGAAGTAAACTATTTCCTGTGAATGTGTGAAACTTCAGGTTCATTAGCCACTATGGGTAAATAACGAGAAGGATAACAAAATGCAGTAACTGATCAAACTATTTGATCAATGTGTTTATGATTATGATAATAAATTAAAAATAATAATAATAACAAATGGCAGTTTGAAACATCAAGCAAAGTAACAGACTATTTTTGTACAGCTTAAATAACTGAAAGCGACTGACGCGGGAAGCCTTGCACATTTTAATTAAAAATGACCGTACACAAACTTGTGTTATAAATAACGTGAATAAATCATAGTTTACCCATTTTGTCTTTTTTGGAAACGTCTTTGATTCCAGCTTCAGGCTAAATGCACAGAGAAGCAGATTAAGGAGAATTTTGTCAAAATTTACCAGTTTTTATCTAATGAAGAGGCAGCGAGGATAAAAGCACTGAGAGAAGAAGAAGAGCAAAAGAGCCAGATACTGAGGAAGAAGATTGAGAAGATGAGAAAAGAGATGTCATGTCTTTCTGCTACAATCGCAGCTGTAGAGGAGGAGATGAAAGCTGAAGATGCTTTATTCCTACAAGTATGAAGCATGTGTTTTTTATAGAAATTGCAGCATCTTCATTATAATGGAGATTAATGCAAATGTCATTTTCAAAATTTCTAATTTAGTCTTGTTGCATAACCTACATTTCTTCTTTTTTTTACAGAACTATGATGCCACTTTGAAAAGGTTTGTTTCGTTTCTCTTCTGTTGTTCTGAACTCAAACCCACAGCATCACTGACTACTGATTGTTTTTCCAGAGTTTCCCAGTGTAAAGCACCGGATCCGGAGGACATTTCTGGAGTTCTGATCAATGTGCCAAAACACCTGAGCAACCTGAAGTTTACTGTGTTACAGAAGATGCAGAAAACTGTTGATTACAGTGAGTAAAGCACACAATGAATTCAGCTCCCTCGTAAGAGTCATTTATTTTATTTCATGTTTATGTGTCTCTCTCTTCAGCTCCTGTGACCTTTGACCCCAACACTGCTCACTGTAATCTCATCCTGTCTGAGGATCTGACCAGTGTGAGATACAGCGATGAGGAGCAGACTCTTCCTGATAATCCAGAGAGATTCGACATGTTTGCGTGTGTTCTGGGCTCAGAGGGCTTTGACTCTGGCTCTCACTGCTGGGACGTTGAGGTCGGAGACAGTACAGGCTGGTTCCTCGGAGTGATGTCCGAATCTGCTCAGAGGAGGAATAAAATATTTTCAAGGAGTGGAATCTGGCTGGTGGGTCATTTCTGTGGTGAATATAAAGCACATGAACCACCACAATCACCAACTCTCCTCCCAGTGAAAGAGAAACTGCAGAGGATCAGAGTTCAGTTGGACTGGGACAGTGGAAAGTTGTCGTTCTCTGACCCTCTTACTGACACTCACATACACTCTTTTACACACACGTTCACTGAAAGATTATTTCCATTTTTCGGTGTTGGCTGTAACATTTCTCCTCTGCTCATCCTACCTGTAAAAATGACTGTAATAGAGTCAAGTTAATGATGAAATTGTTTGTGTCTATTAAGGTTATGAATTGTTGTACATTTCCAGTTTCAGTAACTTAAAATAAAAAAAATTGCAGTTATTTCCTAATTTTAACTTGTTTTAAAACCTTTTTTCTTTCAAGTGGCAAAGGTGTGAGAATGGTCTATATGTGCAGTGAATACAAGAAGCGTTCATTTCAATATTCATCTCCTTGCTGAGAAAAACATGTATGTGTGTACTTTTATATTAACGTTCTAAGATAAATATCCACATCACCATGGCATGACAGTAACATTAATATCTTTACATAATCCAGATAAACTAGTCAGTTTTAAGAGTGTAATTTTTAAGTGTCCAAAACCATGAAAAATAGTTTGTTTTTTTCTTGAAATAAACTATAAAAACTTTTTATTTCAAATAGTTGCCAAAGCAACATTTCTCATTTTTAACTTGATGTACTAAAATAACCAAAACGGAACTGTATGTAAGTGTGTAGGCTATATATAGATATATTTAAAGTAAACTACTACAAATGACAAAAAAAGAACACAAACGAAGTTACTAAAATTATGAAATAACAACAGAAAATACAAAAATAAAAGCTTTTAAAATATTAATAAAAACTAATAGTATCTCAAATGATAACGCTGGGACAAAGCTTTGTCGTGTATTTAGTTGGTTATTGTGTTTAAATGTATATATATGTGTGTGTGTGTGTGTGTGTGTGTGTGTGTGTGTGTATACAAATAAAACTAAACTTCAATTCCTATAGCAATTTCAGTAAGCATTTTGAATGCAAAATGATATATTTTCGCTGAGGGACAGAAAGGCACCGCATGCGCAGTGTTCTCATACTTTCCAAGAACCGCCCACTTAGACCGGAAGAAATCACGTGACTGACATGTAATGTGACCAATCACAGTTCGCTGTTGAAACTACAGTTCGTTTTTAGGGGCGGGTAAATCTAAAATCGATGATGATAATAATAATAATGGCACAGGAGTCTCCGCGAAACGTTGTACAGACCAAGCCGAAGAAAGTGGAAAATGACTGTTTGCTCTGTGGTAGGGAATTCTATCCATCCAAATGTAACAAGCACCGACTGTTTCACGGACACAAGTCTGAAAACAAAGCGGAGTACGCGGTCGTGCTGGAGGAATTAGTTGGCAAACTTCAGGACACGACTCTGGCCGTCTGCGGCATATGCAGAACTCTGTTGCTGAGGTACGATCGCGTGTCCAAAGACGCAGAACGAATAAAATGGCTTATTAAAGATACGTGGAGGAAGATGAGAGAGAAACGATGTGCGGAGTCAACGCCTTCAATGGAGGTGAAGAGAAGACGAGAAGTGATGGACACAGCAGCAAATGATGATGATAAAAACACTACATCCAGCTCACTACAGTTCACTGACAGCGCTGCAGCTAAGGCTAGTCAGCCCTTTATTTGAGATCCCAATCAGCGTTTAGAGGGAATCGTTTATTTAAGCGGTTGAGCAGAATGTAATCTACCTTAGTAACCAGGTGGAAGAAATGTTAAGTAAGAAAGCGTGATGGAATACATACTAAATGTAGTAGAACTGTATTAAAACGTGCAAAAAAATCATCTGAGCTGGTAACGGGTAATTTTATGTTAACACATTCTGTTGATTTATTCCAGGAGAAACTCAAAACTGCATTGAAACCATTGCAGGTAAAGTTGAGAATATTTCAGGAGTTTCAAAAGACTTCGCTTCAAACTGCAGAACATATTAAGGTAAGGATTTATTAAAGTTTGAAAGCAGTGAAGCACTCTTGCATTGTAAAATGTGTGTGTATACTGTGTTTATGTGTATACAGAATATAGACATACATTAGTTTTCAGTTTCAGGCTCAATACACCGAGGAACGGATTAAGGAGGAGTTTGTGAAGCTTCGCAAAAGTTTGTGTAATGAAGAAGCAGCCAGGAAAAAAGCGCTGAGAGAGGAAGAAGAGCAAAAGAGCCAGACACTAAGGAAGAAGATTGAGAAAATGAGCAAAGAGATGTCATCTCTTTCTGCCACAATCGCAGCTGTAGAGGAGGAGATGAAAGCTGAAGATGCTTTTTTCCTGCGGGTATGAAGTATTATTTTAATATATAGAAATTACCCCATTTTCATTATAATAGAGTTGAATTCAAATTTATCATATTCAAAATTTCTAATTTAGTCTTGTTGCATAACCTACATTTCTTCTTTTTTTTACAGAACTATGATGCCACTTTGAAAAGGTTTGTTTCATTTCTCTTCTGTTGTTCTGAACTCAAACCCACAGCATCACTGAATACTGATTGTTTTTCCAGAGTTTCCCAGTGTAAAGCACCGGATCCGGAGGACATTTCTGGAGTTCTGATCAATGTGCCAAAACACCTGAGCAACCTGAAGTTTACTGTGTTACAGAAGATGCAGAGAACTGTTGATTACAGTGAGTAAAGCACACAATGAATTCAGCTCCCTCGTAAGAGTCATTTATTTTATTTCATGTTTATATGTCTCTCTCTTCAGCTCCTGTGACCTTTGACCCCAACACTGCTCACTGTAATCTCATCCTGTCTGAGGATCTGACCAGTGTGAGATACAGCGATGAGGAGCAGACTCTTCCTGATAATCCAGAGAGATTCGACATGTTTGCGTGTGTTCTGGGCTCAGAGGGCTTTGACTCTGGCTCTCACTGCTGGGACGTTGAGGTCGGAGACAGTACAGGCTGGTTCCTCGGAGTGATGACCGAATCTGCTCAGAGGAGAAATAAAATATTCTCAAGGAGTGGGATCTGGCTGGTGGGTCATTTCTGTGGTGAATATAAAGCACATGTACCACCACAATCACCAACTCTCCTCTCAGTGAAAGAGAAACTGCAGAGGATCAGAGTTCAGCTGGACTGGGACAGTGGAAAGCTGTCGTTCTCTGACCCTCTTACTGACACTCACATACACTCTTTTACACACACGTTCACTGAAAGATTATTTCCATTTTTCGGTGTTGGTTGTAACATTTCTCCTCTTCTCATCTTACCTGTAAATTCCTCAGTAAAAAAAGATTCATTGTAGATCAAGTTATTAACCTTGACTTGAAAGTTGTCTTCATTTAATAATCTTTGACTCTGCTGCTGATGTTTTGACATATATAATAAATAAATAAAACGTGGTTATTGACCTCATAATGCCTAGTCTATTAAATGATTTTAATTTTTGTAACCTTTTGATCAGTGATTGATTTCTATTTACACTTTTTTTATTCAATTGCTCTCACAGCAGTGTGAGATGTTATGGGCAACTAAATCTATTAAAAACCTTAATTACCACTTTTGGTAATTAGGCTGAAATACAATTTCTTGGCAGATAATTAAAATATGTTCTTAAATTAAAATATTTACCTAAATTTCTAAAACAGAAATAAAAATAAATTAAGCCTATATAGAAATGTTAAAAAACTAATAATTATAACACAAGAACATAAAATTACTAAAATTAAAATGAAAACTGAACATGCAAAACATGAATAAATACTATAATTATACATAAATAACAATAAAATAACATTGTTTTCTTGGTAAAACAATGAAATTATTTTATGTTCATTTTATTCATTTATTCATCCAGACTTTCAATGATTGTGGGAGCCCAAATAATCAACACCATTTGAATTACAAATTGTATTTAATTTGCATTTTCAGAATTACTATTACTTTACCATTTCCATAATCACTGATTAACATGCTAGTTTCAAACTATTACATGTTACACATGAAAGTCCATCTCCTTGGTCTTGCTGCCACAAAGTTATTTTCTCCTGTCTTTTCATCTCTACCCACTATCAAACTCACTTTGTCTCAGTGGAGATCTGCAGTAGAGGAGTGCTGATCTCGCTGGACTGGTAACTGCTGGTGACTCTCAGCAGGCAGCTGAGCAGCATGTCTTTGGCCCGAGCCGTCTCCATGTTCTGCTCACGGCTCAGCTGGAGAGTAATCTGGTCAAGGCTGGTCTGCAGAAGCTCAGAGGCCATGACGGGCCTGGTCACCGCAGGTCCCTCGGTCAGGTACTGCTTGTACAGCTCCAGAAGCTTCTGTTCCAGGTAGCCGTTCAGCTGTGAGTTAGAGAGAGGCCGGCTGAACTGCAGAAGAGAGGGACGCTCGCGCCCGCTTTCTTCCCTCCAGCGCCTCGAATTCCTGTACTCGTGGACCAGAGGAGGCAGGAGGGAGGGGGAGGGAACATCCCCAGACAGGAGGAAGGGCCTAGTCTGGGGGTCCTGAATGAGATTGCCCTGCACATCCCCTGCACTGGGGCTGAGCGGCAGCACCTGGCCACCAGCAATGTGTAAATCGCTGTAATGCTGGCAGATGCTGTGGCAGCTTGAAGGCACTAAAAAGGCCTCTGTTTCTGGGGCGTCCGCATGCCTGGGGATATCCACACCTATAGCGAGTTGCCGTCCTGCCGCAGGATCTGTGGGGGAAGGATGGGCATCCCTCTGCTGGGTCTTGGTCCGGGTTGTATTCTCTGGGGATGAGTGGACAGGGCTTTGTGAGAGGAGGTAACTGGGCGGAGACGATGATGGTGCTGTGACCGTGCAGCACGTAGGAGGATTTACACACTCTGGATCAGCTTCAAACACCAAACTCCACAGCTTACCTTCACACAACATCTGCAGTACACAAAGACAGAAGTTAAATCGGTTCATGCTGAGCGGTTTAAAAAGGAGTTTCAAACTCAAAAAAGTTTATTTCAGCGTTTTAAACGTTTACAAGTTTGTTTGTTTTTTATAAAGAAAGAAAGAAGGAAATACTTTGAGCAAGGGTGCAGTATTTTCATCAAAAGTGACAGTACAGAACATCACAGAAATTTCAATCACAGATATTTCAAATAAATGCTGTTTTTTAGAATCCTGAAAAAATGCATCACATTTTCCACATGAAAAAATAAGCAGTAAGAAATGTTTCTTCAGCATCAAATCAGCATTTTAAAAAGATTTCTGAATGATGATATGGCACTGAAGACTGGAGTGATGTATGCATGTTGAAAATTCAGCTTTGCCATCACAGGAATTAAAATAAATATTAAAATGCATTAAAAAAAACAGTTATGATAAATTGTAATAATATTTTACAATATTACTATTAATGTTATATTAGACTTCTTTACAAAATATTAAAACTTTTCAAATGTAGTGTATATTAAAAAATAAATGATAATAAATAAAAAACTATATATATATATATATATATATATATATATATATATATACATACATATACAAACTGTATCTAAAGATAAACTACACACAATGGGCCATATGAAATCTCAAGGCTGGCCCATGGGCAAAAATATAATATCATTGCTCAGTCCATCTCACATTATAATCTTGGACATATTTGCATCACCATCTTCCACAATTTACTGTGATTGTCATTACCCAAATCTTCAGACCAACTAACGAGACTAGAATCCAGCTAGAATATAGGTGACAAAAGGAGAATTACCATAGATAGATATATAAAGTTTCCTAAGCTTACCTTTTTCTACTGAAGAATTTTTGATTGTTGAGCTGCAGTGGTTCTGGGCAGTTCTGTCTCTTTCTCTGAGTCTCTGCCGTTTTTATACACTGCTGTAATGGTTTTTATTTCACTGTAAGTGAAAGTTATGATGCTATAGTTGTTCAGTTTTATGCTCCACTGAGGGAGGAAGTGAAAGTATGTTGAGATTCTGTCTTCCACGTAAATATGGAATCACATTTATGCATGCCTGTTCTCATGATGCAAGCTTGTTATATTCATTACAATAGACTTCAATGAGCTGTGCAATTTGTGTAATATGCTATAGCCATCAATAGTTTATTTCCACACACCTCAGACAAGCGCACTCCACTCCCTTTGCTGTGTTTCCCGTAGACTTCCTGTCTTTGTAAGAGGGGGTCGTTGCTAATTTCCATAATTGAGAGTATATTAACTTTAAGTATATAAAACATAAAAGCTACTGTAGTGAATTAAAGGACTGTCTGTGCTAATAGGTGATGGACCATGGTCCTACTCTGTGTATTTATTGGCACATTGTTGTAATCTGTAATTCTTTTTCTCCTAAACTCTCTAATGATACTTCATGCATATATTATATTTTGCAGTTTCATTAGAATGAAAAACTGTCTCTATAGACCACATATTTCCCCTAAAACCAACATTTGCACCTGTAGCTTTTTGGATTCTTATGTAACAGTGACTCTTCATTTCCCCATTTCTCCAATACCAATGTAATTCAAACCACAACTAGACATGTAGATTGAACACCCGTCCACGTAGCGGTGGTTAATCGACTAAAGGGTCAGTGACAAAATGCTGCATCACCTACATTCATTATTCATGTGATGATCTGTCTATAGAACGATTACCTGATGAACCAACAAACAAGAGAACAAGCACAATATAGGCTTTCTCGCAGTGTTCTCTCAGTATGCACTTGACTAGATATGCACAAGCAGAACACTGTCAGCAGTTGACTGAGTAAAGTCAGAGAAGAGCAGAAAAAAGAGACAAGCTGATGATAGTAAAAAGCAAAGTTTATTGAATAATCTCAGTTTCAATACTCAAGACTTTGTCTGACCAGCACAAATGTAACAAGTGTTGTTATACCAACCTGCTTCACAGCACAATCCCACAAAACCTTGCATTGGTGACATTCCCTCTCATCTCTTATTCATGAACACACATTTCATGAAACTCCACAAGATTAAACAACTACAGGAAACACTATAAGCAAAGATAATAAGAAATATAACATAAAACATAATATTGAGTAAATTATTAAATGATAAATGAGATAAATGACTAAATAATTAAATGTGAATAATCAAATGAAAAATTAGGCCTACTTAAATGGCTGATGCTTATAAATGATTGTATGAGTAAATGATAATAAATGAATAAAAACAAGATAATAAAACACAAATGTATGATTGCTATCCTGAAGCAACACACACACAGTTTGAATTTGAGGATCCATAGATCCTTCAATACACACAAGGAATAAATTCCCTTAATGGTGACCACACAGCTCCCAGAGTCCACCCAATACCCCATCAGAAACTTTAGCCGTCCTGCCGTAGTGGCTCTAGCTCAAGTGTCTGAAGCATTTGTTTAATATGAATGGATCTGTACTCATCTTTGCATTTATCTTCCGGAGACCCAGCAATTCATTATTTTTAAATAAGTTCTGATAATATATATGAGACACATCTGTCTCAGATGTATCCATTGATAATTTAGCAAAAAAATAAAGTATTGTCATTTTAACACATTTTTATTTATTTATTTACAGTAACAGGAAAAACAAAGTTCTTTTGTAATATGTTTCCAACATACCATCAAGTCAAATCTAAAAGCATCACAGAACATCACAGTTCATTTCAATATATTTAAATGTATTAATTTATGATGGTTTTAAATTAGCAACAATAACTATTGTTGTCTAATTGTCATATTATTTTCACATTTAGCTTGCTATTTTTTTTATTTAAAAAATAAATTTGTATTAAGTTGTTAATGTATGTGGGTTAAACATAAATGTAGTTTTCCTTTTCCATCTTTTATCTATTCAGTTACATATAGTCAATGTTAAATAACGTTCTGAATTATAAGCTTATTTAGTTTCTTAAAGATATCTATAGAAAGTTTTTATTCAGAATATTTAAATGCAGTTCAAAAACATGAAAGTCAATTCTTTATAGGAAAAAAAATTATAAAAAAAAATATTTGTCTGAACTAAAGGATTAGGAAAATTTAGTTTTCATTTTCCATCTTTTATCTATAGTCAGTTACAATATACATATATATAAATGTTAAATAATTTTTTTCTGAATTATAAGCTATATTTAGAAAGAAAAGTAAATCCTTTATCCAGGGTGATTTATGGTTTACCTGAAGCATCCTGAAATTGTGCACACACATCTAGATTCTGATTAAATAATGTTTATGAAAATGCATGTTATGTAACATATGGATCATAGGGCTAACTGTGATAGCCAGCACATGTGTGTAGCCTAATATGTCTAAGGCTGGTTAATTATTCATATGTTAGTGTAGAGTTACAAGCGCGCCGTCTCCATGGCTGCGTTAGAAACCCACCATGACTTCTTTCACAGGTAAGAAATGGTCATCGCTTGCAATATATCCTTAAAGTGTTTGGATCAAAAACAGCACTTCAGCACCATGGACAAGATCGACCAACAAATCTCCATCTTGTCTCTGAATTTCTTCAAGATATAAAGTTTTCGTGCGGAGAGGGATATGGAGAAGCAGAACAGGCTGACTATCACCAATAAAAGTAATTTTATAGATTTAAAGGTTACTAAACAAGGAAGCTAAGTACATTTTTTGACGTGTTTTACGCTTTTCAAGTGATTTACGGTATAAAGTGTTTTGATCAAGGGCACAATGGTGATAGAACCCTCGTGGGGTTTGAACCAACATCCTTTCTTATATGAGGCCAGATATTTAACCACTAAACTGCAGCACCTAGACACCGATTGTGATGTTTAAGAAAATCAACACAGTTTTCCGTCAGAACCACCTTGGACCTCGCTCACGGGACCGATTCAGGCCCAATGAGGACTACCACAGCGCGTGCACCGTCAAACTGGTCCGGAGCACGTCGATGCTCGTGGTGGGGGAGAGCAGTCGCGCGCCGCGGGACTCCACGCTGAAGCGGAGCGTGAGCGCCGTGAGTGTCGAGGCCAGCACGGCCCTGTACTACTACCAGAGCCGAGAGGACCGAGTATGGCTCTACTCCCAGAACCAGAACTGCTTAGAGTACTTACAGGAACTGGTCGCGCTCAGACGGCAGTACACCAAGAGCATCAACGACCTCAAGAACAGCGAGCGCAAAGAGACCGCGTCCCGCAAGAAGAACCCCGCACCCCGGCCACCGCAAAACAGAGCTGCACAGGTGAGAAGAAACAGGACAAGTTTTACATGTTTAAACATAAAATAATTTTTTTAACATTGTTAGGGCAAAGTAAAACAAGTTATGCCAATTTGTCTGCTATCAACCGAAATCTGTATTAGCCTATATCTGAGAATTCTGTTTAAAAAATATAAACATATATGACTCACGAAAAAAAGTTCAGTCTTATTCTGCATATAATTTAATTTCTTAAGGATAGCCTATTTATAATCTAGTAGTGAGTTGTTTAGTAAGAATATTCCAATGCTGATGTTTGGCTGTTGTACGTTCTTTAGTTTTAGTTTTGGCTGTTGTAGGTTCTTTAGTTTTTTTTTTCTTTTAAAAGTTGGATTGCTTGAGTCAATTCATTTTTTAAGAGGTAACAGTTTTAGTTTTGTGCTTTATCAGTCCTAACACACAGCCGACATACAGTGCTGTTGCACTACTGAGCGTCCAGAGTTCGAATCCCGGCTCGAGGACCCGCCCCTCTCTCTCCCACTTCGTTTTCTGTCAACTCTAAACTGTATCTAAACTCTAAAATGTATCATCATAAATTCAAAAACGCCACAAAAAAACCTAGAAGGAACCTGTGCTAATGAAATTCGTTTAAATATGCAATGCAACTATGCATGTACAATATATATCATCTTATTTCAAAGACTTCAAGGCCTGAACCTTCTGCTCCACCAATCCCAAATGAGGAAGACACACTCCAGTTCTTTGATGCAGTCATTGCAAGCTGTGACCCAGAGCCCAGTCGAAAACCACATGTGGACAATGGGCATGCTGACGTAGACTTCATAGGTGAGTGTGGAGCTTATTACTTAATCTCTAATGTATTCTAAAGGCAGCATGGAAGATGCAATTGTGGGATGTTGCACATGTGTACATCTTAATAGAATAAAACTGGTCAACTAGAAGTATTTTGTTTTTTCCCCTTCATGGTTCAGTCCTCAGTTTTTTTATTGTTTATGTCTGTTTCTCTCCATACTCCCATTTTAATGTTTCTATAGTGGCAACCAGTACCAGCGAGCATGACCTTCACTCTAACTGGGTGCTTCGGGATCCTCGTCGAATCTCCATGACAGAGTCACAGCCCAAGAATTCAGAAATCAGTCACGGGCAGGCAGCCCAGCGGAAGGGGGACATGGGAAGCACAGGCAGCAGGAGACGTCTGCAACGAAACCCAATCCACCTGCCAAAAGTGGTGGAGAGTGCCTTTCAGACTCTGCGATTCAAACCCAAGCTCAAAAAGAAAGACTAGCTGCTTAAGCTGTTCTACTGTTTGTGCCCAGAGGACAACTAAAACTTCACAGCTGTGCGATCAGGAAGTTGGACCTGGAAGAAAGAATAAGGAATAATTTGACTCACCACAGAAGATGTGAGCTCTGTGATGTAATGTCAGTGCTTACTCACTGCCAGAGCTTCATAAATTATCCACAGCAGATCAGAATCTCTTTTTCAGTAGCTTACGATAGCAAACACTTAAGGCCATTAACAGAGCGTAACCACTGAACAATCACCCTGCGCACTGATTCCAGACAGAGCAACTGGAATTTCCTTATCACAATAACAGATCTAAGGATCACCTATCTGATGAACCAGTCAGATAATTAGACAGAGATCAGACATATGAGTGATGCAAAACACATCAAGGCCAAGGGGCTATCTGTTAACTGCCTAGTTATGATAGGTGAGTCTTAATTAACCAAATGCAAAACTAACACCTCTAATTTGCATTTAAGTCAAGTCTGAGCTAATACAGTAAAACTTTGGGGATCCTTACTATAGCATTTCTTTATATAAATCCCTCAAACTGGTACTTGGTGCCTTAGTGTGTAGGTTTGTACAATCTTTTTTTATATTTATAATGTCTATGATGATTTGTGGTTAAGTAAGCTAATCAGCAAAAGAGTGCTCAATTGTGTGTTAACTACTTCAGCTACTGTTCAAGTGATGTATTTCTACTAGTGAGACTGTTTTTTTAAAGCATTAAAGCCTATAAAGAGGAACTAGATGCATGTGTTCGAATCCAGAGCTAAAAATGTCTGGTTTCTTTTTTTTGAAAAAAGGAAGCAGGAATTGGGTATTATCCTTTCGTACTATAAAAACTAAGATCACAATAACAACAGGTGCTGAGTCTTTATCAGCAAATAATAGTGAATAAAGTTGAAGGAAATTAACTACTACTACATACTGAAGCCATCTCAAATCATGGAGCAATGAAGAATTTATATACAGTAGTGTTTAAATTTTGGGGTCAGTGACTTTTTTGTTTTTTTAAGAAATGAATACTTTTATTCCACAAGGATGCATTAAATTCAACAAAAGTAAAAAAAATGTTTCCAATAATTTTAGTACAGCTTTGCATTAAGCACAGCACATAATGCGTGGCAAACAAATCAAACAATGGAGCAGAAATTATTTTCTAATAACTTTATTAGCAAAATGTTTTGACACTCACACAAACACTCACTCAGTTCTTCTCTTGTTTGACTTTGGGGCTGAAGAATGCTGACAAGCTCTTCATGCCAGTTTTGTCTACTTTGGCAAGACTCTTCTGAGCTGCAGTCATCTTCTTCGGTGGCTGAGATAACATAGAACATATTTTAAATATTAGATTTATCAAAAAAATGCATTTACGACCATGAGTATTTAAAGCATGAACTGCTGAATGATTTTTTAGGCATAGACAGAGAGAAAAAGACAGTTCTGCTGTAGCAAGTAATGCCATTTCTTTCAATGCTTGAAACATCAATCCCATCACCACTGTATTTGCGATTCTAACTCACTTTTCGTGCAAAATCAGCACTGTTGAACTTGGTGTAGTCTTCCCCAGCCTCTACTGGTTTATCTGACAGTTTCCGTTTCTATCGAATGCAAGACAGCAGTCAGAAAAACCAAGTCCACCAAATGATCTTTTGAATCTAACTGAACTGCTACACCATTCCTCTAACTAGATTCAGAGACAAAGCATTTATGATGCTGCATCAAACAATGACAAGCTGATTGAGTTTAAGAAGAAATAGGAATCAGAAAGCAAATGATTATCAAGGCATATATTCAAGTAAAGCAAGACCAGACATAATTCAACTATTAACATTCAAGCATGGCAGTAACATGCAAATAGTGAAACAAAACACTGGTATTTCAGAAAGATGTACCTTAGAAGGCGGCTCTGTCTCTTTAGGGCTGGATATCTCTGGCAACCTTGTAACATAAGAGACAAAAAATGTTGTTATAACTACATAAGCATAACTATATGAATGTCCTGCATGTTTCAGAGTAGTGGTCAACTGATATGGACTTTTTTTTTCTTTCTTTTTTTTTTGCAGGGTGGCCAAGGCCACTAGCCTCTACATATGAAATCACACTGTTTCATTTAAAGACACATGCATAACAGTTGTTGAAATTAAATTTAAATTTATTTTACATAACATTTACAAATTATACAGTGGAGGCCAAAATTATTAGAACACTAGTATTTTCACCAGCTAAAAAGTGGTTTGAAGTCAGTTATTTTTTATCTTTTGCTGTAGTGTTTCAGTAGGAAATATCAGTTTACATTTCTAAACATTCATTTTGCCATTAATTGTTATAATCCAATGAGATTTTTGTTTGCACAAGGAGTCTGAGAACAGCCAGTGCTCCACACAGAGATCTGATCTGATCATCATCCAGTCTGTCTGGAATAACATGAAGAAACAGAACAAACTGAGACAGACTAAATCCAGAGGAACTGTGGCAACGTCTCCAAGATGCATTAAGAAACCTACCTGCAAAGCTACAGTACTGTTAAAAGTTTTAGGCTCTTGTGTAAAATTGCTGTAAAATGAGGATGTTGTAAAAAATAATGTTATAAATAGATTTCCTTTATCAATCAGCTTTTGCCCTAAGTGCACTTGCACATAGTTTTTGAGGTAGCTTTGCAGGGAGGTTTCTTGAAGCATCTTGGAGACGTTGTCACAGTTCTTCTGGATTTAGTCTGTCTCAGTTTGTTCTGTTTCTACATGCCATTCCTTGTGCATACAAAAATCTCACTGGATTATTACAATTACTGAAAAAATTAATGTTTGAAAATGTAAACTGTTATTTCCTACTGACACACTACAGCAAAAGAAAGAAATAACTGACTTAAAACCATTTTTTAGCTGGTGAAAATACTAGCGTTCTAATCATTTTGGCCACAACTGTATAATTTGAAAATAGATAAATAACTTGCATGGACTGACAATTAACGTGTGTTTATGCAGTCTACAAATGCACATTTTTAAAGGATCTCTGAATTTGACAAAATTTGCAATTTTAGTGAAATTAAAGATATAAATATAAAATATAGATCTAAAAAGACTCAATTAAATGAAATGCATATTTGCTGGATGCTGATGGCAGATGAGAAACTATTATAACTATTATGCTTTTCTATTACAAATAATGCAACACTGTAATACTTTTTTGTGTACCTTAAGTTCTGTGTAATAATTTATTAATCAGAACTGTTAAACAGAGATAGTAAACTATGAAAGACAGAGAACGGGAGCGTTGTGCGTTTAGGTGCTGGTCAAAATAAAAGTTGCACTTCTGGTATATCACCAAACAGACAAAAATTACTGGCTGATGCCAATAATTTAAAAAAATTCCAAATATCAGCCGATATATTGGCCTTGGCAATATATCGGTCAACCACTATTTGTGAGGTGATGTGAACAATCAGTGTTTGATCAGTGTAGGTGTACATACTGCAGATGCTTGAGGAGAGCTTTGCTCAGGTCTTCACTGATGTACTCTGATATGAGACCATGTGCATAACGCAAGTAGTCCTCTAAAAGAATAACAAATACACTAACATTAGTAAATAATCCATACAAACACAATCCAGCCATATTTATTTATCCTTTTACCTTCAGCAGCATCTTCATGTTTCACTCTGACGAACATGCTGGATTTCACTCCTCCACCCACAGATACGTTGCTCTTTTTGAGTGTTATTACTGTGCGTTGGACCTGAGGCATTTTTAAAAAAAATTTAAATGCAACTTAAATACTCATTGTTGATATAATTTCTGATTCTTATACAACTTAAACATTTTATAAACCTTTTTCTTGAGCCACTCCAAGGTCTTCTCCTGGTTATATCTGTGAAACTTTAAACCGCCTACCTCTGAAAAAGAGGATTCCATTTTTTTATATTCAACACAAAATTTGGACATCAACACTGTATCTGTAACTAATTTGGCCTATATGTGCCTATGGATTCAAACACACACCTTTCTCATCAGCCACATGATGAAGGGAATCCAGTCCCTGTTTGCAATGCAGAAGTCTTGTGCATCCAGGATAATCCTCATCCATAATCATCTGCTTCGCAGGCTGGAACTTTCCCTATAGGAAGAGTGCTGTCATTACAGATGAAACTCATGTAAATGACTTTTATTGTAATATTTGCATTTTAATTCATCGTTAACCTCGGTGGCAGTACTGCTAATGTATGGCAACAGCAAAAATAAAGGATCAATGGGAGTCACATACAGCAGTCTACCATCTGAGAACACAGATACAAAAGTGAACAATTAGTTCATTTAGATGTCATCAGCAGATTACTAAACGTTGAGCATGTAAATCAATGATCCATAATCATATGTGACCCTGGACCACAAAATCAGTCTAAAGTCACTGGGGTATATTTGTAGCAATAGCCAAAAATACATTGTATGGGTCAAAATGATCAATTTTTCTTTTATGCCAAAAATCATTAGGATATTAAGTAAAGATCAAGTTCCATGAGGATATTTTATAAATTTCTTACCGTAAATATATCAAAACTTCATTTTTGATTAGTAATATGCTTTGCTAAGAACTTCATTTGGACAACTTTAAAGGCGATTTTCTCAATATTTTGATTTTTTTGCACTCTCACATTCCAGATTTTCAAATAGTTGTATCTCGGCCAAATATTGTCCGATCCTAACAAACCATACATCAATGGAAAGCTTTTTTATTCAGCTTTCAGATGATCTATAAATCTCAATTTCGAAAAATTGACCCTTAAGACTGGTTTTGTGGTCCAGGGTCACATATGTCGAATGGATAGCTCAGGTTCTGTAAGGAAAGCTTACCTCTCTGCACTGTCTGTCCAATGAACCAAGACCGAAAGTCTTCAGAGAAGGCTTTTACTTCATAAACACTGACATCGCCACAGCCAAACAGGTACAGTGAAGAACTGCCTGCACTCACAAATAAAGGCAGAACTGTCAGTCAGTTGCAGTTTAAGATAAACCTCTAATAGACATCATCACTACATACTACTAAACTGCAAGTTGCTGTTAATTTTATTTATATAGTAATACCTGCAGCAGGATTCTTTAGTTTGATGAAGGACGGATCACCCTCTTCAGACCTGCCTGTGTCCAGTGCTGAATCTGAAAGGGTGAAAAAAATATTTAAATTAGATTAGATTTATTAAAAGAAAACAGAATAGCATGGAGATTTAGGTGGGCTTAAAAGTATACTGACCGACCCTAAAGTTTGCATGCTTACTAATGCAACATTTGTCATTATTACAAAGCCTCAGTAAAATAAGTTGTGCAATGAAGACTGTGTATACAATGTTTCTGCAAGAACATGTGTGTAACATGCAACAACATAAACTTGAAAATGTAAGGTACCTGGTGCAATGACAACCCAGCTGTCGATGTTGGTGTGCACAGAACGTTTCTTTTTAGTAGTCATTTCAAGGACTGACTTAAAACGTCAAACTGTGTCAACTGGTTGTCTGATGATGATAATAATGTAAGAACGCAAGACCTGTTCGTAGAGGTTCTGCCTCCAGAAAAATGGCGGCAAATATTTGTGTACAGTGCCGATAGGGTGTGAAACTCGAAGTGACGTTTAATTCTGATACAACTTTACGTCTGGCTATGCATGTATAATAACTTTTTTTCAATAGTACGTTTAAATAAATAAATCTTATCCAAAATCTTTAATTAATGTGAAAAGAGAAAAGCGCCTAATTTGAAACCGCGTCAACAACCACCCCTCTCTCAAAATGGTACAGTTGCCCAGCATTTCTTAAAGACATAGTAGCACATTTATTTTTGTCACCATTAAAAGTAAAGTTGGAAGATCTTTCTCAATATTCTTCACATTGTTTCGTAATTATTTTGCGTGACATGATATTTGTTTAAAAGTCAACACATCTGGCTGTCGCAAATTTACCTTATTTTAAATTTATGTAATCTGTTGGTCGCCTATTTAAATGACAGTAATATATAAGCATAAATTTGCAGTTAGCACTGGGACAAAACAAAAAACAAGAATATTTTGTGAATCAAAAAAATAAATAAAATTTGGATTAATCTGTTTACCTTTTAAAAATGAGAGGCAGAACCAGAAGTGCTGTACCCAAAGACAAACAAATCAGCTTTGTCTTCACAGAATGGTGATTTTGTGTAAAATGTTGTAGCCTAATTACATAGCATAATAAATATCGAGAAAACTGAAATAATGGCTGAAAGGTGAGTGATAATATAATTGACAAAATCAGATCAAATGGTATGCTACATTTCTGATATGAACAATTTCAATGTGGTAATTAAGTGAAAATATTTTATATACATTATTTAAACAGAGGTTAAGTTATGGGACATGTTTTATACCATGTCTCGACAATTTGTGACCAAAGACAATACGTTTAATATAATGAACGAATTTCAGCACAAAAATATCAAACATGTAACATAGCATCCTCCATACAAAATTGATGTTTCTCACAGTGACCTCAAGATGGCGCCAGTGTCTTGAAAATGCATAAAGTAATGCCTTTCGACAGAATTGACTGTTAATTGTTAGTTTATTACCTGCATGAAAGTTCTTGACATGCTCTAAGCCGTCATAATGATCTTATATCATATCTTAGCTATATCATTCAGAAAGAAGCTTTTTTGGCACAACAGATTAGTCTTCAATAATCAAAGCATTCAAACATTATAGCCTACAATTTACATATATGACACGGGAAATAGCCTAAATAAAATTGGTAAAAATAAGACAAAGTACAATAAAAAAAAAAAAATTAAATGCTATTTAAAAAATGGCATGAACAGAGATATGGCTTATAAACCAAAGCAGTAGCCTATATGTTGAGCAGTATGTGATGTAGAATCCATATGCGTTACAGTTGCTCTTTTTCTTTTTCTCTTTTGGTTTTCAGGATCTTACAACAGCTACACTGTTGACGCTGAGTCTGTAGGCTACTTCGACAGACTGTCTCAGCTTAATATGTCTGACGATTCCCTCTGTCTTTATCACTCACTTTATCTCTCATATTGTATGAGAGGGAAAATGTGTCTTTTTGCAATTGTGTCACTCATTAAAACGGCTAACCAAGACATGTCCTGACACAGTTTATGCGTGTGCATTCATGTGTTGCTGATTAAGAATCAGGGACCCCCTGTTCTGTTATAAGTCTGAGGTATTCAGGTCAGCCAAGGTCTGCTGAGCAAGGACATGGTGGAGGGGGAGGAGGGGTTCCAGGACATCCCAGCTGTACAAGAAATTACCATCAAAGAGAAGTTATATACATACTGCATATATTCAGTTGTCAGATGCCATAATTTTCTAAACAAAAAGTCCCATCACAGTTTAGGTTTTTAATCTATTTCAAATCTTATTTAATATCACATGAATTCTAAACATTTTTAAAATATTATTCTGATTAACATGTCTTTACCATCACTCATGTACCAATCTGTTTATAAAAAAAACCTAACTATTAGTTACGAGGTTCATTGCACCCTTTCTGTTCTTTTTCTCACTTCCACAGAGATATGACACAGACACCAGTATTGAGTAACTCCATTAGTGTCGTAAGAGACAGACAGAATGAAATCTGGTTGGAAAAAAGAGCGTGGCACAACTTCAAGGCACACAGTGACATTTTCAGCTCAAGCTTGTTATATACACATCTGACTTGTTGCTCTGTTTTATAAACTGGTTGATGGAACAGATCAGAATAACGACTCTTATTTTGCATCTGAGCCTTACCTCCTCCCACACACATGCAAAATTAGGCAAACACACCTTGCACATTAACATGCTGTTTTCCAACTCTTGCACATTGGGCCACAAACAGGGTTGACATCGTGTAATCTTACTATCACTCATCTGATTGAAGTCACGCGCTAACTTGTTATAATGTGTGCATTATTTATTCTGTCAGATGTCCGTCTCAATTTATAGGATGATATTTTAGTAGGAGGGGCAACCTACAGAGATGCATTGCATAAAATGACCACAGTTCGTCGGTCTTCGTTTTCGGCGAACACGTTGGGAATGTCGTGTTTTGACTTTACAAGTCTGTCACTAGAGGTCTGATGAGTCAAACTGAGCGTGATCTATTGACTCATAGCGACAGGAAATTTGTTTTGACTAATTGGTAGTAAAAACGAAAAAATGTAATTTAAAAAATTTCGCTAATATAATACGAGCTAGGCTTTTACTTTCAACAGGATAAGAAGCTCAAACGTGAAGGTAGGCTACTAGTAATATCGCAAGCTTGATGAAACAGTTGGAGGCGTCCATTTATTTTGCGTTGTCTTGCCAAAATCAAAACCTTGTGTGATAGACAGCAAACTGATTGTTTCAAAACTTTTATACATAAACATGTGCCATTTTACAAAATGTAGCCTACTGCGTTTTTAAATAAGCAGCTTTACTATATGGATGTGATGATTGAATTTATGTATTTTCATACATGTAAACTGTTTGTGAAAATTGTTAATTTTCATATTTGGAAACAACAACAGGAAATGAAAGGATACAAACTTATTCGTTAGTCATTCGAGCAGGCAACGTGTTTAGTTTATAAATTCAGTAGCTGAAAGAGTGAATTCGTTACTCTACATTTTCATTTGTTCTGCAGCAGCTTGAAATCCCAGGGTTATGCATTTTTATGTAGCAGAACGACTATATTATTGCTTTAAACTTTCCTTTTGCAATTGCTCCTATTTACTAACGTATCAAATCGTTGTAAAATACCAGCAGATTGATTGATTGTGTTTGGAATTAGTCAAGATGATTTGATTTATCATTAACAGAATGATAATCTTAACGAAAACAGGCAAATACCTGACCGTTTCACTAGTAAAACGGCATGAATATTAACTGTAGCCTATTACCATAAATTGCTTAGATCATTTTAATTTGATTAGAGTATAGGCTATTTTGCTGGATTCCTATTTATATATTTACTTAATCCTAAAATCACCTACAGCCACGTAGTGATAATCGTTCGCCTGTATTTGCTCGTTTGAGAGTGAATAGAGGAAGGCTGGAAAATGCTGAAAACCTCACCTCAGCTGTGTCAACAGGCCGTGTTTTTGCCTGTTATAAATAGCCTCACTTTCAAATTAACTTCCTAAACGCCACGTGCTATCCAAAATAAAACTATTCAAATAAAATATTCATATTGTAGGAAACATTTAGCATAAATCAGTTGTACGAATCCCTTGTTAATTAACTAGCAGCTGGATACCCTTAACTTTCGAAGTCACTGTTTTGCATACCCATAAAAGTTGTTTTAGAAGTGCTTTTTGACATACGAAAATTAGAAAATAAAAAATACTCAAAGTTGAAAAGTGCTTATTTTGCCTTAGGGAACTGAGTGCAAAAAAAAAAAAAAAAAAACGTGTAAACCTTAATATGAACCATGTTAAACCTTTATACCATTATAGGTTTAAAGACGAAATTGTTGAAACAGAAAACACATGTGCTTAAGCAGTTTCGCATCCTAACCAAAGTGAGGTTTAGCATATGATGATATTTGACAGGCTTTAGTTGCTCTAATGCAGTTGAACACACCAAACACCAGCAGAAGTCAGCTGTTTCAAATCACAGTGAGTTCTTTCTTTATACTTTTTTCATAAAACACAAATATACTCTCAAATACGCTTATGCAGGTGTACGGCAAAGGAAAAAAAGACATTCAGATCAACTTCAAACTTTGAAATCAAACAATGTTTTTTTCTTTTTTATTTCCATGACATGCACCGAGAAAATGTTTTTTTGTTATCACGGATCAGTTTGAAGAAAATCTCAAATCTGCTCACGATGAAAGTTTCTTACCTCTATCATAACTTCAACAAAATATCTCACATTGGAAGGAGACTTAACAATACAAAAGATGAGTCATCTGTGAGCGTGCACTTGAGCGGATCATAGTAAAGCACTTGACATCTCTCGCGCAGCTAAAGGTAAAGCCTGGTTCTCGCGCCATGCTGTGGAAACACCGGTCTTATGTCGTCGAGATCAGAGAGTTGTGTGCAGTTATGACACCCGACTCGGTCGCTGCTCTGTAGCACGTGACCTAATCTGATCCAGTGTGGGTCGTAGGGTTTGAGTCTTGAGTGTCTAAGGTCGAGCGCTGGCGCTTGGTCTTTTTTTTTCTTCCTCTCACACAGCGCTACCGCTCCGCCTCCTCAACGCGCAACTTTGACGCTGTGCATAAATACTGGAACAAAAGAAGAACTTCCTCGATACCTTGTGGAACGGCAGTAAATAAGCTGAAACTGTTATGCGAACTGAAATTAACCTGTAAACGTGCTAGAGAAGTTACTTTTTAGAACACCCCCTTGAGTCAAATGATGTCTTTATACACATCCTCAGTTTTCTCCTCAGCGCTTTTGGTAAGTGCCATTCATATTGACTTTGAGGTAGCTGCTGATCAGTCTCCTCGCACTGTAAATGAGCATAACTGTTGTAATGTTTGAGCATTTTGTGAGGTATTAGACTTCCAGTGGCAGAGCAAGAATAAATGAGGAAATTGAAATGTGTTTTGTAGAAACAATGAAACAACGCAGGAGTGGCAACAGTCCACAGCGGACTATCGGCGTCGAACTATTGTCGAAAAGTTTCTGACTCTTAACCGAATCGCTGTCTTAACAACATTTTGTTAATGTTCTAAAAAGTTGTTACATTCTAGCGTTCCGTGAATCAAGGAAGTTACCGTAAATTGAACAACGCTATATTAAAACTAAAAAACGCGCTGCTTGTCAAATCTTCAGCAACAATCGCTATGCATAAGTTACCGGCTGTCTTCGAGATACGTCGTGTTATTTTAAAGTGTCTAACAGGTTTGATTTAGAACCGTATTAAACTACTCAGTTTTTATGTGTTGTCCATGAACGATTGCAGGATGTCCATAACGTGTACGAAGAGTTTTCGTGAGTAGTCTTTTGTCGTGTTGATCTTCTCATGCAGTGAACAAAGAAGCGCGTAGCAAAGGCTCGGGAGCCGAGAGCCCGTGGAAAGTAAGCACCCTGTTTACAATAATAACACCAGCTTCATGACGTGGCCAGACTGACAGAGCGCTGCGCCAATGGCGTGCCACGGTTGCTTCGGCAACACGCTATATTTGGAAAGAGTTACATCATCGGAGGACTGCCTTTGAGGGGCGGGACATCCGTGAGGATTGACGCTCTTGTCTGGACTTGCCTGCAGTGCGCTTTGTTATTACTTTCCTCGCTGATAAAATATAGAAAACTGTCACGGATCAAAACACGAAGCATGTTCTTTCAGCATTTTAAAAGCATAGAGAAACTAACAGACTATTTCTTTACGATGAAAGGTTAATGAATTATCTGTCGTGGTTATTAAATGTAAAGTTGGTCACTTTAACAATTGAGAGGAGGGAGAAAAGGCGACATGATTTTAATAAAGACAATACTAAGTGATTTAATTAAGTGTAGAGGTGGATGAATGAAAAGAAAGGAGAAGACTTAGTCTTAACTTGACTTTGATGTGAATTTGAATGTTGTGGGTGGTGCTACTGTTCAGTTGTTTAGTCACCTATTGTGATGGTGGGAGGAAAAGAATAGAGTTTATAGTAGCATATGACATGCTATAACTTATACACTGAGGTTTTGTTGCAGTTCGAAGTGGCCTTAAGTGGAAGTAATATGGAAGGCCTAAATTTGCGTATGCATACATTTTCAACTGACTGAACTAAAACAAGGCATTTGTTAGGCTATATGACAAATATAGCCTAACAAAATAGATTAGAATAGATTAGAACAATAATAATAGCCAGTCAAATTTAGTATATCCAGCATTAAAGTCAAGATCCAGAAATGTTCAGATAAAGTTAAACTTACATGTGACATGCAAAGAGTAGACACACAAATTTTCCATAAAGGATTTCACTTTAAAAGAAGTACATTAGGTGTACACACATTCAGTGCAGAGTTGTAGCATTCTGCCTAGTCATCCATGGTGGATAAGAACAGTTTATGTTCTTTTCTTTTACTATAGACACACTTCCTGTACTTTATCTTCAAATAAAATGAGTCAGTTCCTTTTCCCACTGTGCACATCCACTTATACCACCATACACTTAAACACAAAGACACGTTTTGTAGTGTTGACTGTGTAGGACCACTCACTCTCAGATATTTCATGTTTATTATGTCAGCAGTGTCATGCCAGTTTATGTGGGTGTGTCTAAAAATAAGAAATATGCATGATGCAATGATGCCACCCAATTATTATTTTAGCTAAAAGGTGGGTAGTTTATGACTGTAGAATAAACCCATCATGTTTTCTTTAGCGAAAACACTAGATAGCCTTTGTCTTGGTGTGTACAGTTGCAGTTAATGCTTACAAATTAGAACTGAGGTTTCGAAAGAATTTAGTCACATAGCCACCAGATACTCCTAAATGCATCATCAGGGTTTGCTGGTCAAATAGTCACAAAGCGGTGCCAAATTTTGAAAGTCATTATCCGAATGATGCAGCCGGCAGTAATCAGAAAGGGGCGGATTTGACAGATGGAGCGCAGTTTCTTTCTTCTCTCAATCAACCTTCACGCTGCTGGTGGTGTGAGTGACGCAGCTCGCAGTTGCTCTCGCTGTCTGCTGCCGTAGTAAAGCGCAGGCTCTGTTGTCAAGCGACTTGCTTCGTCTTCACGGAAAACATCGACTAACGTTCCGTTCATTTCATGTATTCATCCTTGTCGAGCGACTGCACGCGCACTTTCAAAATCGGTCATTGAGAAAGAAAGCATGACCGCTAATATCCTGTTTTATTTCCCTCTTAAATTCACGAATGCTGAAAAATAAAGCTCGCTCGCTTTGTGATACACGCACCAGAAAAGCAGATACTCCAGCAGACGATACATGTTCATTTTAGCGTTAAATCAACCACAGTTTTAGCGTTGAAAGGTATCTGTTTTTTAAGCAACTGAAACCTTAAACTAAATATTTTATGTAAGCACATACGTTCGCCTGAGACGAACAATAGTGTGAAGGCAATTGCAATGGTAACAATCGTTATTTCAAACACCGACTGGCAGAGCTACAGTTAAACCGTGCTCTGTTGGCCGTGTAAGGATATTGTGCGTGGGTTCTGGGTTGCTAGCCGGTTTGAGGGTGCATTTTGTCTCGACCAATCCTGCGCGGTGCTCTAGGTCCCGGCATGCCCAATGCGGGCAGGGGGAGGCTCCGGCCAATTTGAATGAAGACTGGAGCTTTCGGCGCCATTTTCGAGTGAGCAGCTACAGCAACAACAGCTGCCTAGAGAGGCTCCGCACTATAGTCCAGTAATTTGAGTGAGAGGACACTTTTTCTTTTTGTTTCCAGAAAACAAAAGAGAGAATTTTTATTTTATTTTTTTCTGAATTCGACCACAAATTTGAGACGACTGTTTCCCGGTGGATGAATGCGGCGGACACAAAAGACGATGTGTAGTGACAACAAATAGTGAAGTGAAGACTGAAGTGAGCTCGGAGGCTAATCCGGCTAGCATCTCCAGCCGAAAAGGGGCGTCCGATTGGAGCCGCGCTGTGGAAACGATATATTTTTGTATTATTTTTCGAAAAAATCTAACAAATACGCGGATGACTTGAAAATTCTATAAAAAATTCTGAAAATTCTCGCAGGCGACGATGAATAGATTGGTGTGGGTTGTTTGGTGGAGCGAGGTGGTTTTGTGCATTTTTTAAACGTTAAATTTGAGCGGGATTGGTGATGTGAGCGAGACGGCCGGCGAGCCCGACAGCCTATCAGCGAGCGATACACCGGGATGCCACACCGACCAACACTGTCCTATTCTTTACTACGGTTTTCCTTCCTCTTTCAGCGAGAAAACAACGATGACCAGAGTGCCTTTTATTTTTTTTCCCCGTTTTTTTGCACGAACTGCTTGTAATGAGTGCGCCGTCAGTATTTTTAACTGCAAACTTTTTTTTGTGGATTTACAAATATGTTCAGGTGTTTTAGGTAAGTGTAATATTTTACATAAACTGTGCTTTTGTTTAGTAACTGTGAAAATAAAGATTTATGTTGTGTGTGTGTGTGGGAATGGTAAATGTATTGAAATAAACATTTTCCATCTAAAGTCTAAAAAGCACGAACTGTTTGACAAAAGTAAATAGGAGTTGGAGATGGAGACGAAGAAGATGAGATGAAAGAGAGTTTGGTTAGTTTATAGAACGAGATCATCTCTCGATCGAACAAACACGTCACAATGTGTTGCTCTACTGTACCACGCTATTGCAACTTAGCTCGGTTACATTTCCCTCTTGCAATCTGAATCCCTTGTAAATCACACTAAGTGTTATGGACACGTATTCATAAGTTTATACGAGCGGGCCTGTAAATTGATATTACATAACCAGGTTTCATTGTCGGATAATTTAAGGCCTAGTTGTATAATTGTGAAGTGCGATTATTCGTCATATTGATTGTTTTAGGTGTTAGTGGAAAATTTACTTTTATGTATTGCAACGAGAGCGAAAGCTCATCATCTTTCAGAGTGATCTTAGGTCGGCAGTCGCTGATTTTGCCGGCCTTTTTTTTTTGTCAGCGTGTGCACCTCAGTTCTTAGACTAGCGCCGTATTTTTTCAGCCTGTTCTTAAAGTAATTTTGATGATGCTTTTCTTGTATTGAACTCGACTCCATAACAAATCTTATGTGCCTTAAGGAAAGTAGCACTTAGGGTACTTTTGTTCTCCCTAATGTAGAGGTCGCATGCAGAAAGGTCATGAAGTCATTACCATGATGCTTTGACCTCCTAATTGTGTTGATTGATGTAAAGGCCTGTCCATGTCATGTGATGTCATGGAGGTTAACCCAGCAGAGACCCGGGGTCACTTTGAGCCCAAACGGGGCAAGGGAGTACAGAGAATCCAGTTTTTGAATCTTTTTAATAGAAGTTATCAACCTAACCTTAGTTTTATGCACTGTTTGTGTCACTTTTGTTTTATTTTTGCAATATTTATGGATTTTAGCTTGTTAAAATGATACTTTGTACACTTGTACATAAATGTGGCCTTATATAGAATGTTAAAAATATGGTTAATATTTTAGTCCCATGTCCCACAAATCTAAATGCTCTCTAGTTTTGCCTAAATAACATAGTTTGAGTTATTTTCGAGTTAGTTGTTTAATGGACATTCATGGGGGAAAAAAGTGACAAGTTACACCATGTACCAGCATAAGCCCTATGACAGAAACCTTACATTATGACAAAAGACCCATTGGAGCATTGAATGACTAGGCACAAAATGTCAGTCTAAATGTTACTGTTACAGAGAATTTACATTTGAGGTGTAATCATAATTTATTAAATTGCACATTAGAATTGCACATTCACTTGGCCAAAAAAAAAAAAAAAAAATCAGCACAGTGGTCAGTGTAAGTCAAAATGATTTTCAGCCTACCTCTTCCTGAAATATGCATGCAGTTCCCATTTTAGTCAGGTTCTTTTATTTTATTTTTTAAAATCACTAATGTTTTTGTATTAATGTAGTTAGCTTAGTACAGCAAATAGTACCATATTTTATTTGTCTGAGTGTCTTTTTACATTAGTTCCTAAGTGTTGTGTATTTTTTTTTTTTTTTTTTTAATTTCCTGGCAGTTTTTCTTCCCATGAGTTGATCCTGCCTGGGACCGTAGGGAAACCCCCACAACTAAACCACAACGATCTCTTTATCATGTTCACAACATTGCAGTTTAATCAACAGACACGTCATACACTGACTCAAATGTCCCAGTAACAGTGCTGATACTAATATATATGTTTTTATTTTTGTCCAGTTTTTACAGTGCAAAGACACATTTTAGTCATAACTAGGCTATTTTAATCATATTTCAAGAATATCACCTACATTAGGCATTTTATACTAATTAGTAATATAACAATTACTTTGTATTATCTGTATTTTCAAAGAAGTTCACTGTTGGAAACACTTTAACTTAATCTCACACAAAGTTAAAATTAATGCACTCCATAGGACTGACAGAGTACCTATGATCTATTGCCATCAAAATATGCAATCAGATAACTTACAGGTTATTTTAGGCAGATAACTCTTTATACTTGAAGTTGATATGCATCTATTATCTATACCAGTATTATTTAGTGGTGTCTATTTTGTACACCTATTTTTGCTCATTGAGGGAAAAAAATAGCAATTTTCCACCCACAGGCTCTTTTTTTAAAACTTATGTCCCTATTCACTTGTAATATTTGTTTGCTTAGAGGAAAGAATACAATTGTTTTTTTTTATTTTTAATGCATTTATGTATTTTTTTTTTTAGTGTCGATAATATAATGATACAGATGACACAATTTTAGTGTGGGCAGTTGAACTTAAAATATGTTGCATGTTAAGACATTGTGACATTTTGCTGGTGTGTCCAGGGCTGAATTTTGGGAGAAGAATTTTGAGAGTTTTTATGCTGCCAGCTCTACTGAGTTTTTAAAAGTAAAAGTCACCAGACTAGAGAAGTTAAATTGTGGTGTGTACAGAATTAAACTAGTTAGGAAAAAAAACAAGAATACATTAAGTCAGTCATGCTTTGTGTGCTTACGAGTGTGAGAGAGTGTAAACGTGAACTTGCAGGAAATGAAGTCTTACACTTCAGATCTCCTGACCAGAGGCTGTAATATACACACTCTGTTTTAATATGGGGCTTATTTATCAGTTAATTGTGCGGGTAATTTTATGAGATACACCATGTTAATTTTATCAAACACCATGCCAGCATTTTCTGAGTTTGCCATTAACTGTGCAAAAGTTAAACTGATTTTTTTTAATAAGTAGAAACTCCAGTGTTGTTCTTGTTTTAGCCTATTGTGATGTGCAGGAGCAAATGTGCGGTCACAGGCACACAGAATGTCTCTGTGACATCACCCACACTCTTTTAATGATTACAGGGAAAGTAGTGTGTGTGTATATGAGGGCTGCATTTTTTTTTTTTTTTTTTTTTTTTTTGGTATAAAGCAGGCCAGTCCTTAATTCTGAGACTTACAGCTCTGATATTGACTGTTTAGAGCATCTCTCTAACTAATGATAGAGTTTAAGTTTGGGTTGGATGCGAGTTGTTGTGGATACAGGCTGTTTGCAGTGTTGCAGAGCTTTCTTTGATCAATGCATGTGTGTAACAGTGAGAGGTTGCAGTCAGGGCACAGGTGTGTATTGCTGTGTGTAGTTTCAGCCATACTCAGGTGCAGCAGTGCCGTACAGGTGTGCAGGCTTGCCTGCTGTCATTCTTTCTTTGACTAAATATTTACACAGTCTTGAGTTTTTTTTTTTTTTTTTTTTTTAGATTGCAGAAAATGTGTTTGAGAGAGACACACACACACACTCACAGACAGAGCTTTCATAACTACAAATGCAGAAGTGTAGTTATATTACAGGGTTTGAATATGAATGCTGAGTGTATGTTATTTGCACACAACATAAGTAATTAAGTATTCATGGTTTTATTTATTTTTAACATTTTATGTTTTTTCTGCAAAGATAGTTGCATCCTACTTCAGTGATCTTAAGTTAAATGTGTGAAATAAAACGTGTAATTTTGCTAAAGTTTCTTTTGACCATTTAACTGACAAAATAATTACATGGGCGTGTTTCCTGCATAAGGCAGAGTCTTGGAGTGTACGAGCGTGTCACATGCCGATGTTGATGGAGGAGTGGAAGGTGATACCCTTTGACCCTGAGGTCATGTGAGCTCAGTAAAATACAAGCAGAGAGAGGTTAAATGTTATACATTCATTCACACCCCCTCTCACTCACACAGACTCGTTTAGGGGCTCTGACGGTCCTCCTCGGTCACACGCATATGCACATGACCACTTTCTAGGTTATCAAAGAGTTGTGTGCTCATGTACTGCTTTGTATATAATCAAATTATATAATTACAGCATGATTTAAAATTATAGCGTAATATGGTGCACTTAATGTGCACTTATCTTGTGGGATTACGATGTTGCTAGTGCACAAGATTAAACACCAAAATGGAGGCTTGGCCAACTATACACATTATAGAGTTGAAAGAACTTTTAATATGCCTTTGATGGTAACACTTTAAAAAAAAATATATATTTTCAAGCATAAAAACAACTCAACATATTTTTGAAATTGTTTGATTTATGGGGTTTGAGTTTTCTAACCAGGCTGTATTTTGTTTGACCTGCTCTGTTACTCAGTCGTTCTAAATGTTTGTTTTTCCTATGTCTCCTTTTCAACTCTGATAGTTGTCTGATAACTTTGGTGTGACTGAGTCTTTTTTTTTCTCCATGATAAAAATTCATGTGGTCAGATGCTTCCTGTGAAGATACTCATTTATAATATCTTAGCATAAGGCTTGCTGTGTGTGTGTGTGTGTGTGTGTGTGTGTGAGTGAGAGAGAGAGGGAAAAGAGACATGTGGGGAGTTGGTGAAAGGAGGGGGAAAAACGTTTTCTCGTCAGTCTCTGTTTTTGTGCTGCACGTGCATCTCTGGTTCACATCTGAAAGAAATGCATAATTTGTTTTTAATTTTTCTAAAAAATATCTAGTGGATTTGAAGGAGCTTTTTGAGACAAACTTACATGTGGTATTAGATGTAAATTTCAGAAATGGTTTCTTATAATCCATGTCCTTGTATAGGCCAATAATGGTTTAGATCATTCTTCTTATTTGTATCTTTGAAGGGAATGTATTTTTATGGGTGTATTTAAGATTGATGTATATTTTATAATCTACATATTATAGTAATATTTTACACCTCACACACTACAGTGATATCAGAGAACACACATCCACTCACATAGTCCACAGCAACTTTCTCTCATACACACACACTGTTGCACCAACTATAAGTGTATCCTTTTTTTTTTTTTTCTTTTTTTTCTCAATGTATAGGTGTAGTTAATTTTTTTTTTTTTTTTTAAACTATATATGTGCTGCTGTCTGTTACACCAGATTCTTAAAACTGCAGCTGTAAATCTAATGTCTGTATTTTGATGACCTTTCTTCTTTTTTCCAGAATTTGCCTGCATGGTTGTGACATCAGAAACTAGAAAACAATTCAAGGTAATAACATCTCTATGCAATTTATTTTATATGTTGTGTTAATAGTTTTAAAAGAGGAGCTAAAACACATTTTTACAGCAACTAGGCAGTTCAGGTGCTATATACCCAGTAAATTACACTTTCAGCATTTGGCATCTGGCAAGCCATCATGGTATTAAGGCTTTAAAATCCCCCTCAAGCAATGAGATGTCCGCTTTAGATCGACAAAGTGCTTGTTTGTACAAGTGAAGTGTAAAACAATTTTTTTTATTATTTAAATGTACTTACATTTGCCTGTCATGATTTTGAATCCCTTTTTTTCAGGCTGTGGTGGCTTGGCCCTAGCTTCTGTGAAAGTGCAAATTCACTGTAATGTCTGTAGTGGTTTTATTTGAATTTCTTGCCTTTGAGGTGTGTTAGCTCAAGTAAATGATGGAAGAAAAAAAAATATTTCAGATGCCAACTCTTGTTTAGAAGCAATTACGAGTTTGTTGTCATTATCAAGTGCAGGCCACTGCCTCTTAAAACTGCTCTAGCATTGACTATATTGTGTGTGAGAGGTTCTAGTTGTCTTCCTGTCAATCTCATCGATCACAACTAGGCATTAGGTTTTGTTGGGGTGACAGAACTAAATGGCTGATTTTGGAAAATTCATCTACTCTTGTTTGCTGTCAAAACCTCCTACGCTAGTTTTTTTTTTTTTTTTTTTTTACAAGAGAAAAAATATTTTCCTGTCAGTGACTATATCAGGAGCTAAACAATATATAAATATTGTAGCATTGTCACAATGGCCAGTTTCTTGGCCGTGAGTACATGTTGCATCACTGACCCAAATTAATAGTTATGTTAGTCAGGTCGTAACCTTGGAGTCAATGTTACACCTTAGTGATCATAATAAACAGATAATTGAAACTTGTCATTAATTAATATTTTATTATAATTAATATATTTTAGTTTATTAATGAAGATACAAACTGTTACATTTCAAGAGAATGATTTAATCGGTTCATCACAAGTGGTGTTGTTGGCTGTAAAATGCTGTGTTATTTAGTACACTCTCTGCAGATCTCACCTTTCTGCTGTTTCACATTATTCTACTAAAAAGCAGGCATGGAAGTGTACTTGAAATATTGTTTAATGCTACAGTTCTCCAAAATCAAATATAATTCAACACGGTTAATTTACATTTTAAGATCTAACTAAATTCTAAATCTTTAGGAAGCTGATGTGTCAAAAGAAAATACTTTGTTAGTGAGTTTCTGTGTTGCCAATCTATTGTTGGGTGTATAAATATATCTAATTTTACTATCAGTACTTAAGGTTTTTTTTTTTTTAGGTCTTTATTATGTTAATGATGTCTCACGTCAACTCTGACTTGGTAAACATTAACATGAGCTTTTTTATCGTAACTGTACATAAAGCACAGAGCACAGGGATTGATTCAGAAAGAATAGATATCTTATTTAGAATAGTGTTGGCATAAGAGATGTCTTCAGTTGTGGGGCAGCACTTTGGGAAGCTGGTGGCAGGTCTGTTCCTGCTGTTGAAGATGACTACGAGGCTGGATGTTGTCAGTGCTGAATCACCATCTTGGAGGTTAAATCCAGTCTGGTCTAGAAGACAATAGTGCAAGTTTCTTGTTTTCTTTAATATCATTATTTCTGATGGAGTTGCCAGAGGACAGGTTTCAGTATAATGCTTGAAAGTTGCTGAGAGGTGTGTCTGCAGAAAATCCAGCCTGTGGAAAATAAGAACGGAGGGTAATGTACCACTGGGGATGATGATGTAAAAATAAAATTTTGATTACTATTTAAAACCCTTGTAATGCCTCATTTTTGTTGTCTCTTGTGTCCTGTTTTAAAATATAATATAAAGTAAATTTGCCAAAAGAGTACAGGACTCACTGGGAATGATGGATCTTTTAAATCGTCGCATAACATTAGTTTTGACTTGTAGGTACCTTTTTACTGAAGTGTAAAATATTATGTGATTCAGTATGCAATAAGAAGTAGTAATAAGTATACTTATGTATGCTAACATTCTAAAGCTTTGATTTATAATCAAACATCAATAAAATATATTTAAAATATATAAGTAATAAAAAAAAAAATCAACTAAATATGTATATCCTGAACACTTAATTGTACATTAGCAGGTCCTGCACACAAATGTTGAAATTACACTTTTTTTCTTATTGGATGCAAATGGTTTGCAGGCAAACAGCAGTAGAGACTGAATTATTTTACTGCAAACTGACAGCATCACGTCCAGCTGCTGTGTGTATGTTCTCACTCAAGCGTCCTCCTCTCTTCTGTGTTTCAGATGGAGTCCTGGAATGCCTCAAGCCCTGCTGAGAGAAAGAGAGAGAGGGGGGAGAGGAGTCGCTCGCTCTGTGATTCTGGCAGTGCTTGGTCATGTTGCCGAGGGTGTGAGTGTGTGATTGAGAGAGAGGGACCCTCTCTAGGTGATGGTGTAGCAGCACAGAATGGTTTGTGGTGATACAGAGATGCAGGCCGTGATGTGCTGCAGCATCAATTCCTGGGACCTACGCTGTCGAGAGAGAGAGAGAAAAGAAAGATTGTGTGTGTGTGTGTGTGTGTGTGTGTGAATGCGTGTGTTGTCTTGCTTTAGCAGCATGTAAATATTGGAGTTACTCCTTGGCCAATGCCTCCAATATTGCTCGTGCTGCTGAAGCAAGAAGTCACCAAGCAGCACATGCACATCATCTTTTTATCTCAGCTACCAGGGCCCAGCCGGTGCAGGTTGTGGCTGACTCACTGGTACTGAAATACCTTCATGGACTGAATCATCAAACCAACAAAGAGAAGCCAGAAGGACCCTCGGCCTCACTGGAACAAACTGAATGGTCAAAGGTAAAGATAGGTGCAGTGTTTCGTTTTGTTTGTGAAGTTAAGTAGCTTTTGTTAAATTCTTGTTTTTTCTTCTTGTTTATAGGAGAAGTTTAATTTTTTTACTGTTTGTTTTCTTATGTAAAAATATAATTCTACCCTTGTATCCTTTATTTATTTATTTTTTGTTTCAATCTGTTTTTTGGGTTTTTTTCAAATGAAATATTCCAAATGAAATCACTGTTTTCCTAAACGTGCTGTTGCGTTATTGTGTTAATGCAAGTAAATAATAAAACTGAAAAAAAGAGGAAAATCTCGTCTGACCTGTCGCATACTCATTTGAACCTCGTTAGCATTGTCGATGTATCTTTTCAGCACTTTCCACTGGGAACGCAACTTTTATTTTGGAGATCTCATCTTTGTGGTCGCTTTTCGTCTCTACTGTATTTGAATACTGTTGTAGAAATGTTTTATTTTTCTGTTGATGAACCAGTAAACGTGAAGTGCGTTAATGTCTCTTTTTTTCCAAGTTTTCCTCATTTCCGGTGAGTACACTTACAGCACAAAACTGACTCCGAATAGACTTTTTCCGATAATGACAAATAAGCAAGGTTTTTAGATATTTATATGGATATTATTCCGCTGGTTAAAATGGACGGCATATTAATATTAGAAGCAAATGTCTCCCATGTTCTTGCTGGAGAGGTTACCGAACGGCGCATGCGTACCATAGGCCTATCGTTCTTGTATAACATCAGCATTAAAACGCTTATCACCCAGCGACTTTCTGCAAGTTATTTCTCGGTTTTCCCGGTAGTTGTAAATGACATGTCATTTCATGTTAACAGTACAAGTCACTTATAATGTAACCTTACGTGACAGTGCTTATATAAAATAATACACAATTTTTCTGAAATTTCACACAAAGTTCTGTCGGCCTAAAAAAATGAAAAAAAGACAGTATAACGCAGTGCAGGGCTCAAATAGCCTACCATTTAAATAATTTCTGCCATTTTATGAAAACAAATCAGAAAGACATTTATGAGCAGGCTAAATCATCTTAGCACATATAACCACGATTTGGACTGGTTCTTGCCATGTCTTTGTATTCTGAGAAATTCTAATTATTTTATTTATTTGTTTTTGTATGATTTACCGGGGTCAAATAATTTAGGGTAACTTTGAGGCGTTTTATAAGGGACCCATTTAGACGCAGAAATGTGTGTGTGTGTGTGTGTGTGTGTGTGTGTGTGTGTTTTTTTAGTGTCTGAATGCAGCGTTTGCCTGATTTTATTACATCTTTGACAATAAAGAAAAGACGTTTTGTTGTTATTTTTTTTTTTTTGGTTTGTTTAATTGACTAGCACTTAAAACGGTTGTTGCCTTCAGCTCGTAACACGATCACTTCTGACAGGTCGATTTAATCTTCTGACGCTTCGTTTTAGTCATATGATGTTTGATCATGATCTAAAGATGGTCAGCGCAGCTGAGATAATGTAGCAACAGTGCACAGTTCCATAGAGCTGATTTTAATTTATTATTTGGTAATGGCAAAATATACACATTTTAATAATTTAATGGAAAAGTTTTTCAAGATGAAATGGTTAATCGTCCAGTAGCCTACGTTCCATAGGACGTAAAATTGTCTCGAGTTTTTTTATTTTATTAATTTTTTTTAGCAAATCGATAACTTGATATGAGGACGGATTTTTAAGCGCCTCTTTTAATTATTAAATACGTTTTATCAGAACCTAAATTTATGTTTTCCGCGCACACTTATTTTGCTGTGTGATGCATTGAGATTATTAATTTAAGATGTAATTTTACATGGCTATGAAAAATACATAGGCTATTTAATTTAAATGCTTACTCTTAGGCAGACATTTAAATAAAATACATGTTTTTCGCTTAATTTAATTGTGAATAGGCTGAATTTTACAACTGATTGCAGTTACTGGTCATCCAGGGGGGAAAAAAAGTCCGTCTATTTTTTTATTTTTGTGTGTGTGTGTTTATGTCGGAGAAACTTGGGTATGTCCAAATAGATTCACCTTCATATATTACAGCTCTCGAAATTTTCTTTGCATACAGCTGCTGATTTCCACGCTCTTCTTTTAATTCAGTAGACAAAATAATGAGATTGAAGTCTCGAATCCTTACGGCTCTTTGCTGAGTGACTTAAATGTTAGATGCAGGACAGTCTATATGTAAAAGGTTAGCAAATGTAATTAAAAAAAAAAAAAAAATACAAGGTGTATTTTATTCATTTATTTTGTTATCTCGACAACCATAACTTTTTGTCCGGGAGCTTTGAAACATTTGCAGCTATAGCCTAGGCTAATTGTTGGTGTTCCTTATTGCTGCATCATTTATCAGAATGCAAGGTTGTGTTGCTATTTCACGATGCGCCGCATGATACACTTTAATTTATGCGGCTTGTAATTGAAATTTAAACGGTGATCATATTATTATTTCGTGTATCTGGTGTTTTGTGTAGGGTATCCGGATATATAATGGGCAAATGCTTGTTTGCTTTCGTGTCTGCAAAAGAAGTAACAAAACTAATGCATTTCACATTTTGCAATTACAGGACACAGACGCTAAAGGTTTTTTTTTGTTGTTTTTTTTTGCCGGCTCCACAAGTCATTGTCGACGTATGCATGCATTTCATTTGACAAATTTAAAAAGAGTTAAGCATAATGCTAGAACTTTAATATATAGTATACATATATGAAGGGAAATTTATTTGGAGTCTCATCCCTATAGCAAATTTCAACTGTAAAAATAAAAACAGGAGAAAATGGCAACGTGCAAAGTGCAATCTTTCGGTGTAGCCACTTCAAGAGACCAGTATTGACAAAACCAATTATTTAAACAATTAAACCATTAGTCATTACAAACAATAAACGCAGACAAAACATTTGAAGCAAAAAGAAATAGCCTGAACGTGTGTTGACATGACTGCCTTTTTTTTCTTAAAAAGGTATACTGGTGTAAGATAGATATGTGGTGGAGTGAAGATAGTGTCGTTATTTTAAAGACACAATGTTACATTTGTTTAAAAAGAGAGAAGAATTGGAATTACATAACACATGGCGCCATTTCAGAGTGAGCTTCCTATTTGTCGGCAATGTGTTCTGCAGGCTTCAGAAAAAAAAATTCTATTTATAATAAATTCGTTGTTATTCAATTTACTCCAAGTTATGTAAGGTTTTATTTTGTAAAGTAGTTTAAAGTAGGTAATTTCACTTTTCATCCCCCGATTCGCCTGGCAACAGTCGGCTAAATATATGTTCGGTGACGTGCGCAGGGCTCCGGTGGTGACGTCATGTCAGAGCAGAGTAGTCCGAGAATCTCAGGATTCCTGTTTAAACAGTGGCAAAAACGGGGATACCTTCTCTCTCTCTCTTTTCCTTTTCTTTTTCTCTAAAAAGTCCTGCCTTTGTGTTTAATGGTGCACATCTCATGTCTCTCCTGGGTGAAATTATAAACATTACCAAGACATTGAGGTCTGATTTTTTTGTATAAAAATATTAAATAATTTCCCCTCAAAACACGAATCTATTACATTAGCCAATAATGTTCAGATAAAGTGTTGTTACGGCACTAATAATTTCTAAACTTTCTCTTAATGGCAAATGCTATTGCAACATTTAAGCTATATTATCGCAATATGTATTAAATCAACAACAAAACAAACATACAGCAGTATGCAAGTTCATTCTGAGTGAAAAATAATAATAAAAATACTGAAGAACTGAACTTACTGTCCTGGTACGAGACTGACATTCAGTTACGTAACGTTTAACCTTGAGTCTCCTGATAACTTGCACAGAGTAGATAAACGATATCAATGCACAATCGGAATGTGTCCTCTGCTTTAGTTTTTTTTTTTTTTGTTTAGTTTTTTTTCAGTTAATTTCCAATACTGGTGTTTCCAAAACTGCAATAAAGCATAATATAATAAAAAGTGAAAACTTGTATTCGAGAGGAACGTTTGGAGATTAAGTATAGGCTACAACTCTAAACTTAAGTGAACAAGGCATTTTATTAAATGTAAGATTTGGGAATCTTATCCCATTAGAAAACAGCGATCCATCCACACTTGATTTTCCATTTAAAACCAACAGACAAAATATGTGCAGTTCACTAGCACACAAATGCTGACTGTATGAATCAGCCATTCTTGTTACACATTCAAAAACAGACACAAACTAAATTTTCCCAATGCTACAAATCTACGGGATTTTCTAGGTTGGCACATTGTAGGACATAAAAAAAGTACCTAATGAATGGAGTTATAAAATCAGCTGAGGAAATCTGATGTTGTGTTTATCAGGTCCAAAATACAGTTCCGACACAACTCGGTTAGTAGCGTGCAGATCGCTTCCGCTTCTTTCCAGCAGAACCCAAGCCAGCGCACAATCTCTCCAGGACCGGGCAGAGAAAAGCCACTAAGTGCGACCACCTTATCCTGGAAGCTCAGAGCGAGACAGTCCGACGGGAGAAAGTTCAGCACTGAGAGACACGCACATACAACCAGAACAACTCTCCACAGCACGCGGGAGTAGCGCGGAGTGGCAGCAGGGGGCAGCGAAGCCAGGTAGGTGCTGCTCTCGTAGGGGGCGCACAGCTTGTCCACCTCTCCAAGACGCACCCGGTCCCATTCCTTCACATCGAAGCTCTGCAGGCCAAGCAACCCCACGTCCACGTCAGTCCGCGACGGCAGCGGCGTTCCCCGAATGACGCGCAGCTTTTCCCTAAAGTCCTGCATCTGCTGGAGGAAAGTAAGCGGGTTCGAGAGCGTACGGAAGGATTCGGCGATGCCGAGCGCGCGCTGCTGCTCCTCGAGCGCAGAGCGGAGCTGGTTGATCTCGGGGTCAAAGGTCTGCATGACCGCGAGCTTCAGAGTCTCCAAGTCCGAGAGGACCTCGCTCCGTCTGTGCTCCAGCGTGCGCAAAAGTTTGTCAAAGTACTCTGAGACTCGATCCGCGTCCCGCGAGACCCTCTCCAGCGCTTTTCTCTTCGCTCCTTCTAACGATTCCAGGCACGAATGGACCTCCGCGCCCCTCCAGCCCTCCACGACACGAAACAACTCCTCAAACGCGAGCTTCTCGCGTTCGTATGCCTCCTCCAGCGCGCAAAACTTGTGTCCTTTATGATCGCCTGTCGTGGCGCAAAAGCCACAGATGAGCTTCAGATCCGTGGCGCAGAATATGTTGAGCGGCTGTCCGCTGTGAACTCGGCAGAGAGACATCCTCGGCATCACTCGAATCCTGTTGTACTTCTCCACTATGCCACGCAGGGAGTAATTGACTTGCAAGCTCGCAATGCCGTTGTGCACGGTCTCCTTTCGACAGGTCGGACATTTGAACGGCGGTCTCCAAGCAGGGCTCCGGTTACCGTCCAGGATGCCCTCCAGACACTTCTTGCAGAAGCTATGAGAACATGGCAGAACGCGCGGGTCCTCGAAAAGACAGCAGCATATTGGGCATGTGAGGTCCTCCTCCAAGAGCTCCATCGTATCCTAAAGTGGAAAAAGACATCAATATGAAAGCTTGTCGGGGGCATGACACATCAATGCAACTTTCATCATCTTGGCAAGCGTCTTTCTCGTGCATCCCACACCGATTGTGAAGTCTAGAGCACTCAGTGCTACATTACGCGCAATAAATCAAATATTTGTTTGCTTTTGCGAGAATGCGTTACGAGTCTACAGTGAATACATAATAAGAACCAAATTGGCTGAGAATGAGAAAACTGCATCCATGTGAAGCTTAGCGTGCAGTTTTTTGTTTTTGTTTTAAGAATAAACATCATCTGTATCGATCAGACGATATTTTTCAATGCATAGCAAGCAATTCTGTGGAAGAGGCACGACAGGTTAACCAAATATAGTAGGTCAGATTGCCTGATGATGAAGACTCCTGAGAGCACCAGTACTTCATTTTTAATTGCCGCGTGAGAACTTTCGTGCAGGAATATCCGAGGACCTGTCCAACAAACTTCAAGGCATTGATTTAGAAAAAAGATTCCCCGCCGTCGAGTTGTCAAAAATGTTTCTCGGTTCGCCCGGGTCCGGTTGTCAAGGTATTACTACGGTTGTGGCAGATTTTGCAGGCGGAAAGCATCAGCAATTGGACCAGAAGCGCACTAGATGCTTAGGCAGCGTGCAACGCAATCGTGGCTCTTGTTGCTGTGCAGACTTCGCCCTTTCCAATTGGGAAATTAACTAGTTCAGGTCAAGTCAGTATGGCCAGGCAGTTAAAAAGAGTGCGCACAAACAGCTAATGAATAGTGCATCTAAAGACAAACATTTCAACGCCACATTCAGCGTAATATCCGCGTAGCGAAGTGTATTAGCAGACTCAAGCGCTTAAATACACGTTTTACGCGGTGAGTAAGAAATGCAGAGGATCCCTTCATTCTTGGATGGGGTTGTTGCGGGGGAGCACTCACTCTCTCTTAGATCAGCGTTTCTCTACAGATTACGTCAATACTGGCGTTACCCATCATCTACCCACATAAACGCCTAATTCACCTATTCACTGAGCTACAATTACGAAGTGATTTTCGTTTACAACTAGTCATGGGTTACAGACACAGACAACCGAAAAGCACGTCGGGGTTTTCTGCCATACAGATGATCCTTTATCACGCCACTTTGGTCGCATATGCCCGTGCCATGTGTCAGGGTCTTGACGCATCGATAACCAATCGCTACCGAGTCACGTGTCAAAATATTTTGACCTCGATTTTTCTTCCCCTGTTTCCATGCCATCAGGAAGAGAAGGGCTTCCGAGGCGCCGCGCTCATTGGTCGAGTCAGGGATGAAAGCGCATGCAGTGACGTAATTGGCCACGAGAGGGCTCAGCGAACCGGTTTGTCACAGAAATGGGATAAACGCTTTTTATGATTGTTTGGTTTTATTTAGAGTATGTTAATTCGATCAAAATTCACAAGGGGGACGCATACATTAAAAAAAAAACATACAATTTTATCCCTGTCCAATTCAACTCAATTCAATTCAATTCCTACTACTTGTTTCACTTCTGTTTCAGTTTTTATAACCATTTCTTACTGTGTGTTAGTAAGTTGTTGTTGCTGTTTTTAAAACAAGTATGTTTGGCTCAGTGTTGATGTCTGTATTGGTTGTTTATTAAGTTATAGTTTTATTTAATTTGTTATTTAGTACTTCACACATGGAAAAACAAATAATATATATATTGCATTTATTTTTACAGGGTGCTATGCATATGTGGCTGTATACACGTCGTTACTTAAGGGTTAGTTGTTATTAGTGTTATGTTAGAAGCATTATTATACTCATACCTTTTGTTGTTTTAATATTTTAAATTGTTTTCAGCTTTACTGTTTTGTTTTCATTTAAATGTTTAGTTTTTGAAATGTATGCATTTTTCATTTTTATTTAATTTCTTTATTTTCTTAAATGTGTGTTTATATAGTATTTACAGAGTTTTGACTTTTAGTTTGTTACTTTTTCTTATTTGTAAGTCGCTTTGGATAAAAGCGTCTGCTAAATGACTAAAAGTAAAGTAAAGTAACACTATGGTATATGGTATGTTTTATGGTGATTTTCTGGTTAAGTAACAAAAGCTGTTTTGAACTTTAAACACCTTGCGTTATGCGTGTCATATGTTTACCTGTCATAAAATAATGTACAAATATATGTGACCTTCTCTGTGAAATCCAGGCTAAAGGCTCAGAATCTAATTATGAGATAACAAGCATCAAAGTTTGATTTCAACCATTAATTTAACTATGATTTCAATCTTTGACATGGCCTTACTCAGTCAATATTAAAGATATAAAGGTTACATTTTCCCAGAATGTTCTTTACCTTATGAAAGATGATTTTATGTAGTAAACAGTAAGTCAGTAAAAAAAACCCCAGTGTTTTCACAGCCAGGGTCACATATTCTCTGACTCTTGGTGAGGTGAAAGTGGCACTGAAAAGTGGGCCAAAAAAAAATCCTCCAGTTTAAACTGTTGCAATTGCCTCGTCACTATGTATTTTCAATTCAGTGGCTATTAAAGTTTCTCAGAGTGATTATACGGATGCAAATTTTTATCCAGACCGCTGATAGGGCATCATGCACAAGGCTTTTGTTACCAGCTATCTGTAACTTTTCTCTACACTGGTCAGGATGGACCATTTGCAGTTGTTTGTGATTACTGGATTTGTAAAAACTATATTTTTATAGAGATTGCAGGTGGATTTCCATTCAAAAATCAGGTATGAATCACAGATTCGAGAATGTAAAAAAGGTTTTCAATAATAAAAAAAAGTTTTGAATGCGGCCCAAAGAAGTATTCGACTTTCTGAGCTGGTTGATAAGAAAACACTGTCTGAAATTAGAACAAATTTTCTTACATTTCCTGTCAACCCTAAATGTGATTCATAATTTTAAAGTGCGCCTCTTTACATTTACCCAGCAAAAGACTTTTTAAGAGTAAGTTTTTAATTTTTTAATAATTTTTTTTAAGAGTATTTAATATCAGGGACTCAAATATATGCCAGTTATGCAAATTAGAGATAGAAACAGTTGAACACTTGTTTTTTCAGTGTAATTTGGTACAAATATTCTGGAATGATGCATTCAGCTGGATACAACAAAGAATACCTGTAAGACTGATCCTCTCATGGGAAATTAAGTTTGGTTTGTTATTTAAGGATAAAAAGATATGAAATAATTTGTTGCTTTTGCTGAAATTTTACAGTCATAAATGTAAATTTTTCATAACTCCCCACGATTAGTGGTTTTTAAAAAGGAATTTGTAATATATTTGGAGACGTTAAGAGGGATGAAAAGTCCCAAAGCAAGATAATTGTATACTTTATTAGAGGATTTTGGTTTCATAATGTGAGAGCCTCCTACTCCCCTACTTTTTCTTTGTCTTTATATATATTTTTATTTATTTTTTTTCTCCCCAATATTTTTATCTTAAATTTATTTTGTGATATGGTGTACAGAGTGTGAATGAAAATTGAGTCTAATCTCAGTCGTGATATGTAAATCTCCCAGTTATGAATGCCTTTCTGTGTTGTTGTTCAAAGCATTGAATAAGAATAAAAATATAAAAAAAACTTTGAGCCGGTAAGCGCCCCCTTGAGGTGGATCTCTGTGTGTGTCAAAACAGCACCAGTAGTCAACAATGATTTTTCCAAGGGATCCATTCTATCCTGGAAGCGTTGTGCGCTTTTGAGTTTGACGCGTGTAACTGCACTTCCGGTGATCTCGACGCTAGAATGGCTGCAGTGTTTACGTGTTGTTTGGGCTGCTGCGGGGATGGCGGACCCGGTCATGCTCCCCTCAAAGAAATGCCCACCGTACAGCTAGACACGCACCACATGGGTAAGAGTCATTTCCACTGTTCAGCGGGCTCACAAGAAGTCACCAATTTACATTTAAAGCGAAGAGATGTGTCAAGCTAGCAGATGATGCTAAATCCCTAAAAAAAAAACGCTTGAACACAAATTAACTAATAAATAGGTTCGCCATCACTGTTTTTAAATAAACAATGTGCATTCGTTCCTAATAGTGTCTAATTAATCAGGACGAGTAGTCCTTACTACTCTGGATCACATGCTAGTTGCTAGTATCCAGCTGACAGATCCAGTGTCTGTTTAATCTCTCTGAGTGAATCAGGTATTGGGTGTCATTTCAGCCTCGTTTTCTATGCAATTATCTCTGAAAACATTATGAAATGCATACCTGTATTTCAGTGCTGTAGCAGTGTGGTCATGAGAGTTTGCTTGGCCTTTTTTCCCAGGGACGGATGTGGTCATAGTGAAAAGTGGGAGGCGGATCTGTGGAACTGGAGCCTG
>JAFVLL020041563.1:33592-92023 GCA_021397915.2 Tor tambroides | reverse complement strand
AATCAAAGTAGGCTGGGTTTACCGTTCACAGAAGCAGAGCGCGAATTCCAGCACAAAGCGTCAGTTTAATTTTGAATAATGTTAATGTTAAAGGGATACTCCACCCCAAAATGAAAATTTTGTCATTAATCGCTTACCCCCAAAACCGTAAAAGCTTTGTTTGTCTTCGGAACACAATTTAATATATTTTGGATGAAAACCGGGAGGCTTGTGACTGTCCCATTGACTGCCAAGTAAATTGCACTGTCAAGGTCCAGAAAAGTATGAAAGACATCGTCAGAATAGTCCATCTGCCATCAGTGGTTCAACCGTAACGTTATGAAGTGATGAGAATACTTTTTGTACGGAAAGAAAACAAAAATAAAGACTTTATTCAACAAAGTCTGCACCGTAGCATCACCGTAGCACCATTTTGGAGAGTATCACTGCACGCAAATAGTGTACGCTCTTCTGTGTCAGCCGCGACACACAGATGCGCTGTTTTCATTCAAATCAAAGCGTAAATACACGTAGAAAACGTGTTCTTGTGTCGCGGCTGACACAGAAGAGCGTACGCTATTTGCGTATTCTCGTCGCTTCATAACGAAAACAAGCCTCCCAGTTTTCATCCAAAATATCTTAAATTGTGTTCTGAAGACAAACAAAGCTTTTACGGGTTTGGAACGACAAACCCTTAAGACCTTTATTCATCTTCGCAACACAAATGAAGATATTTTTGATGAAATCCAAGAGGTTTCTGACCCTCCATAGACAACAACGCAACTGAAATGTTTCCAGGCTTAAAAATTTAGTAAGGACATCGTTAAAACAATCCATATGATATAAGTGGTTCAACCGTAATTTTACGAAGCTACAAGAATACATTTTGTGCGCAACGAAAACAAAACCAATGACTTTATTCAACAATTCTTCTCCATGAGTTACCGTCTTCCACCATTATGGAGAGTACCACGACACATGTACATGCTTTCCTCTGCATGTAAACAAGGCGCAGCTATGCTCTTTATGCCACTTTGTGAGAAGAACCAGACATTTCCAAATAAAGACTTATGAAGTCTGAATTTTGTGTCAGAATCAGTTCATTTAGTCAGTGGGTTTGAAAAAAAGGGCACTAGAACAACTATTACACTAGGAGCTGTACTTCAGTCCTGCAATAGAAAATTAGTGTTTGCTGTCCATTTTAAGATGTGCTTTATCAGATTTTTTCATACTACCTCTCCCACTGTGCAAACTTACATGTGGTTTTTCACTGCATACCCAGGTGTGTTTGAGACTACAAGACTTCTGTTCTCACAATAGGCTACTAATGGAGATGAGGTCATGTGCTTAAATGTTGTGTCTAGTTGAGTGTGTCGATTAACCTGTGCTGTCAATGACAGGTTCGGTGCTATTGTTGTGTAGTGTTGCGGAAACATTATTTAATCAGTGCATTTCATACATCATACATGTGCTCAACAGCGCACATAAAATGTTAAAAATGTGAGGATGTTAAAAAAAATGAATGTAAAAATGTTGAGTTAAAAACACAGAATATTACAAAAAATAATAACTGCTAAAATTAACAACAAAAACTATAATTGTATAATAAATTATAATCCATCCAACCATTCTCCAGGCCAACATTAAACAATTTCTACATTTAATAAAATATATATTTTTGACAAATATATGAACAAAATGTTTCAAAGGGCAATAATAAATAAAATTAAAAACAAATATAAATAACTAAATAGATGTACATTATTTGACATTGTTAGGGCTGAGACAAGGCCGTAACCATGTCTTGAACATTGGGGGGGACCAATATATATGTATATACAGTGCAAGAATTTCAAATATTGGGGGGACGTTTGGCAATTTCTGATTATTGGGGGGGACTTGTCCCCCTCAATGTCTATGGTGGTTACGGCCCTGGGCTGAGACATAAAAAGTTAATTATTTATGAAGTTCTATAAGGTCACAGATATTCCTTGACTTTCCTATTGGTGGTGCCAGCATGTGTGTAAAAATCACTGCCCTACCTCTCCTCTGTACACACTGCTATCACACACCTGGAGAGAGAAACAGGAAGAAAAGGGATTTTTGAACTTTGTCAAGAGTGAAGACCACATGTAGGTTGTTGTTGTAGGAACATGGAGTTTCAGTAAATGCATATATGGCATGTGCATTTATAAATGGCTAAGTTCTTATTCCTGGGAGTCCAAATGATGTGGACTGGACTGCTGCTGTTCTGCCTGAATCTCTGGGTATCTGCAGATGAGTTGGTACGTCCAACGACATTCTGGTGGGACAATGATATTCAGGTCAAAAACAACAACAATCAACAGTCATGGAGGCACATTTTCAGAAAGCATTGTGATTCAGCACACATTAAGGTAAGGTTGTTGTTGTAAAAATGCCCTTCTGCAAAGAATGAAAGAAAAAAAGTCTTAAACCAGCCTGTTTCATTTCTGTTAAAGCAGATAAAACCACCTTAAACCAGCTAAGATCAGTAAAATAACTTAAGATATTTGTTTCAGTGATATTTTGTTAATTTCTTATTTTTTTAAACTAAAAGAACAAATATTGAACTACTCGGGTCTGATGCATCAACTACTACTATTCAATTTAAATTGTTTAAGTTAGAGCTTTTCAGTAAATCTACTAAACCAGTTCACAAAAACGATTCGTTTGAATTAATCCGAATAGTGACTCACCGAACCGACAAACATCTACTTCAAACATGCTCGATTCATAATAAACCTAATTAACAACTCACCAACTTCTCGCATCTTTTAAATATGTGGATTAAAAAACACAGGTATTTCACACAATTTTTACATAAAACTAGTGTAAACAGAAATATATGCCACGCGATGACGTAAGAGAACCACTGAATCATTTTTGAATGGAAAAGACTCGGATTGCGAATATAGATCAACTCGCAGACGGAACGTTCCAAAGTAAACCATTCATGTATGCAAATTTAGGACCCCCGGGCCAAACAAGTTTAAACGTTTTTCTTAAGGTATGTCAGATAACAGATTTAGCTTGAACATAAACCGCAGAAAGTGAAGAAACTAACCCTCATTTTCTGTCTGAATCTGCACAGCGTTCAAGTTGTTGAAGTGGCCTATCTGTCTTTTTATGTCAAGTTTGTGAAGTAATACCGGTACCTTTAGGGTTAAAATCCAGATTCCCGGCTTGTAGGTGTTTTCAATGAGCTGTCCAAACCACAGCCCCTATGAAGAAACTATGAAACAACGCCGTTATGATTCTTTAAAAGCTTTCAGTTTCTTGATCTCCTCTTTTTGTCTTCTGGAATGTGTAAATGGTCATAAACATTATGTGTTTTAGCCAAAAGATTGTCTGTATACTATTTTGGGGTGTATGTGCTTGTATGCTTGTATCTCATATGATGATCTTGTCCACATTTGCACCATTACAGGACTGTGATCGTGGTTATTACAGGGAGAGAAATGGACCACATAAAGGACGATGTGTGCCATGCAGCTGCAATGGCCTGTCCCATGACTGCGACCCACATACTGGAAAGTGTTTGGTATTATATATATTTTTTTATTTAATCTTAAATCACTTTCTTTTGAGAAAGTTGTTATCCCACACCTCCCCTTTCACTTAATCTTTGTGCCCTTCATTTTTAATGATACTATATGTCACTCATCTGTGAAAAGATGCTTCACAGATTATGATAAAGAATGTCAGATAAAAGGAATCTCACCCAGGCTTGTAGGGCAATTTTTTTCTGCTTTTGCAGAACTGCCAGTTTAATACAGCCGGCGACCACTGTGAGCGTTGTATGGAGGGTTATTACAGCAGTGCTGTTATGAGAACCTGTCGTATGTGTCCTTGTCCCTTAGCAGATCCATCCAACAGGTGTGATGTCATCTAATCGTTAAAAAAATACATACATGTATACATACATAACTTAATACACCTATGTATTTATTTTATTAATTTATTTAAGTTTTATTGTTTAAATATTTTATTGAGCATTGTTTAAATATTTTATTGCTCATTTTAATTGTGTAATTAATTTATTAAATGATTGTTTATTACTTTGTGCAGTTTTGCAGTTGGATGTCTCAGGGTTGGAGATGAGTTTGAGTGTTTGTGCAAACCTGGTTATGCTGGAGTTCGATGTGAAAGGTATATATGATTTTTATATATACAAATTTACTTGTGATTGAAATAATAATGTAGTTCAAATGCACAAAAGTGTGCATGAATGTTTTCAAGAGATTCACTTTGTATTTTAGGTGTGCGCTTGGATACTATGGCAATCCTTTAGTGGAAAGAGGAAGTTGTCAGCCGTGTGACTGTGACCATGGTTATGTATGTGACCCGCTAACAGGCGGTAAGCAAGCTCTCCTAATTTACATAATGATAATAATAATAACAGTAATTTTTTTTTTTTAATTATTATTATAGAAAAGTTAAGCTGGTTAAATAAAAAAAAAATTAAATAATACAAATATTTTAAAAAGTGTAATTAATGTTTTGAAGACTTTGAAACTGACATTTATATTACAATGCAAATATCTGTGTTCTTTGTTCTCATAGATTGTTATGAGGCTGATGATCCAGATACTGGTGACTGCCTCGGTTTGTTCCTCAAAATATAAAAAAAAACATTCTTAAAAATATTTCATAATATTGTGGGCATATAAATTCCTGCATGGGGCCTCTGTTTGTATATTTCCATAAACATATGATATTTATTCATAGGCAAATGTGACAATGAATGACTGGATTGATTAGGATTGACTAACTCCTGTCTTTTTCCTGTTAGAGTGTGATACCTACGTCATTAAATTAATGGATGATCTTGATGTGATGGATGATGAGTTCTCCAAACTGAAGACTCAATTTGAGTCTTATAGTCGAAATGCTACTTCACACACAGGACTGAAAAAGCTTGAAGATGCCATTGCTGGTACAAAGGTCCCTACAAAAATCTTCCACACCAATCTTCCACACTTTGGAATGGCATTGAAACACAAAGTATTTCAATCCATCGTTTTTTTGACAATCATTGTTGCTTCTTTAGGTTTTGGTCCTCAAGTACTCTGAAACTGTCTTCGCATTGAAACCAAAGGTTTTGGAGCTTGAATCTGATCTTGAAAGTGTAATAGATGACCTCACTATTCTCAATGACAAGGTACTTTTACTGTTTATGGTACTTTATGTTGTTCATAAAATGAAGCGTCAAATCCATTGTCGTGATTAACTGACCTAGAATTACAACTACAACTTGTGTTTGTTTCTACAGGCAGTTGAGATGTACTGTACTGCAGGTCAATTGTTAAAGAATCTGGACCAAACCTATCAAAGAGGGGACAACCTACGATCTGAGAGTGTGAAACTCTTACGAAAGATACAAGGTGAACCCACTAGATCCAGCTGAGATTTCGAAGCCAATTTCTTCTTGAAATGTCTTCTTCCATCTTGCTCACTTTTCCATCTTGACCCATGTAGAGTTCTTGGACGAGTTGAAGTGATCCAACCACACAGGTGGGAACACAGAGGAGGCCACCAGGATGATAAAAGAAGCCCGACGGATGCTGGAGAAGATGCGAAGACAAAGCTGCAGGGTTCAGAGAGAACTGACTAATGAGGAGCTCAGAAAAGCACGAAAACGTGGGTCAACTGTTTCTGAATCAGATCAATTAAAACATGGGTGCGTAATCTTGCTCCTGGAGTTCCTGCAGAGTTTAGTGGAAGATTAGCTGATTTAGATGAGTTTTGTTTGGGTTGGAGCTAAACTCTGCAGGACATTGGCCCTCCAGGAGCTGGAATGGACAACCCTGATTTAGGACTTTGTTTTAGGTTCCTGAGTAGTGACCAAGCTCCTATGGTTTCAAGCGTGCTTGTTTCTCTTACAGTACTCAACCTCATTTCGAACGACCTGATGGTTCCTCTGAATGGCTCCTTGGTAGTGGCTGATCATATTAGACAAAAACTCATGGATCAGGCAGAAGATCTTAAAGATATACAAGAGGCGCTTATAGACGCACAACTTGACGTGATCAAGGCCAATGGTGTGAATAAACTCAACGAGGAACAGCTGAGAAATATTTTGGTAATTTGGTTGCCGAATGCCCTCAATGCTAAACAACAGTGGTTTTCTAACTTTTTTGACTGAGGACCAACTTTGAGAACCATTGCTGTATATAATCTGCATTTGTTCACACCTTCAATGATTGTTTGTTCAACAGAAGCAGTTAAAGGTATTGAGGAAAAATCAAGGAAATATCATGGCCAATGAGAATATGACCAGAGAGACACTAAAAGAGACTAAGGATCTCCAGAAAATGATGGCTGACCTATCAAAGGTGACAAATAATGATATTCTTTTGTAAAACGTTCACCAGTTTGGATACTTACCTTTCGTTCTCTGCCAGGAAATGACTCATCTAGCAGCTTTGATTGACGGAGCGAAAAACGATCTAGAAGCAAAACTTGCACTGCTCACCAATGCAACGTCTAAGGCAGGAATTGTGAGACGGGCTGAGGAGCATGCGCAGGAACTTATGAAGCTGGCTATGGACTTTCAAATGTATGTTACAAGTCCTCCAAAGATCCTGAAACCATTTTTGTTTTTAATGACGTTTTAATGACTAGATATGTCTTGTAGGTTCATACGGAGCATCACCAACTCAACCGTCGTTCAGAAAGCAATCGAAGCCATCAAAGCATTTACAGATGTCACTGATGCCATAAACAAGGCGGAAGCTGCCGCCAAACATGCTAAAGAAGTGGCAGACCAGGCTTTTGAGGTATAAGTGACGATAAATGGTTGATATTAAAATATTATAATATTTTGTCAAAATCAATACAAAATTAAACTGTAAAATGCTACAAGTGAATTTAGTCATCATGACATTATAATGTACAGTATGACAAATGGATATTGATTTTTTAAATTATATTTTAAAGTTTTAATAAATTAATTAAAAATTTGTTTTTCTTAGTTTTGAATCAAACTCACTCTTTTAATTTCATGTCCCAGGATGTTCGAGGACAAGATCTACAAAATAAAGCCAATGATTTGAAAAACTTTGCAAATACTCTGCTGGTGAAAGCCAAGGAAGCGGAGAAACAGCTAGAAGGTTGCCATTTTCACATCGCAGCAAACCGTAAAATAGCACCCAGAGCAATAGAGCACAGTCGCAGGACTTCAACGTCACCACCATTAACCTTTTGATAGTTTTTTCAGTGTTTATTATAAAAAAGGTTTAAATAGTTTGGAAGAGCGCAATCACAATGAGGCTGTAAATGCAGACTAGTAAGTAGATGAGTTTACTGACTTCAGGACAATGGAACCTGAAGTGCTAAAATGCTAACTCGTTTCCAGGTTTGGCCTACAAAAACACCTCATCCCTGCAGCACTCTATAACTTTAACCAAACAAAATCAACTTGAAATCATATGAATTCATGGGTTATCACAGGCATGTTGTGCTGTTTTAGTAACAGAACTGTCATCTACAGATGTCACACAAAAATGTGAAGCTTACAAGAACCTGATCCAGCAGGCCAAAGACAAACAGAACGCTCTGAAGCAAGTCTTGCAAGATGTGTTGGAGAGGATGAACAATATCAAAAGAAGTAAGAAGCTCAAACATATTTCCACAATAAATATCGCAATGGTCCTGTCAGATGAACACCTTGGTGGTTTGATTTTTTAGAGGATATTCGTGTCCTCATCAACCAAGCCAAGGAAGGTGCTGTAGATGTGAACGCCACAGCAAGCGATGCAATAACCAGAATGCAAAACATCAGCGAAGAACTTACCAAAATCAAGATTTCCTCTCAATATTCAAACCTGAACAGCTTACTTGATGATGTCAGCAAAACATGTCAGTCTCCTTAATTCTTTTTCCAGAGACCTTGAGTTCATCTAATGATATTTATCAAACAAAGTATGAGAACATATGTTTCTGTTCTGATTTCTTTAACTCTGAGGAACATCACTGAATGCTCAATCTTATAATCCTTTACAGTGAGAGAACTGGATCAGACTTTCCCTTCACTGATTGACAAACTAAACGAAGTGGAGAACCAAAGCAACCACATGCCTAGTCCAGCCAACATCTCCAACAGCATCCAGAAAATCAAAGACTTGATCGAACAGTCCAGAGACGCAGCCAACAGGGTGAGATTTCAGGAAAGCAGAGGAGATGTTTCTCCAACTGCCTCCAGGTGTTTATCTTCTTGCTTCTCTCTTACGTTCCTAGATCAGGGGGCCAATCTTGTTTTCCGGTGATGCTCACATTGAACTTCGATCTCCTAAAGACCTGGAAGACTTCCGAGCCTTCACGGCTCTTAATCTTACTCTGCACCAACCTAAAGCTCGAGGCGATGGAAAACGTAGACGCCAACTGGGTGATGAAGACAACCAGTTTGTTTTTTATCTTGGAAATAAGCATGTGAGGAGGACTTTGATTACTTAATTTATTAGGGATGCATCAGGGCATTGTTTTACCTGTAGTTCACTTAACCAACAGACAGTCAGGGATTTCATTGGCCTGGTTGTGAAGAATGGTGTCCTGTTTTGCGTCTACAAAGTGGGTGGCCGTTTTCATGAGATAAAGACCAGCGAAATCACTAAATCCAACACTAACAACTCTTTTATGGATAGGGTGGACTTCCGCAGGTAAACACCATTTGTCATTGTAGATCTCCACAGATTACATACATTTGAATTTCTGAAAACCATTTGTGCCTTTTTTAATTCTCAAATCAGAGTTTATCAAGATGCACAGGTGATATACACCGAGACATTCACTTCAACTGAACCCAAAGTGCTGCTACCCATGATTAATAAGCCTAGCGACATGAATGGTTTGCTTGATCTGGATCCCAATGAGGTTGTCTTATATGTGGGTGGATACCCAGAAGATTTTGAGGTAAATAAGGCCAACACCTTTTTTTCGACTATACTTTCTTCACAGTTCTCAGGCTTTTTTCCTTTTTTTTTTGTCAAGCTATACCTTTAAGATTAAAAAAATTGTTTTCCTCTTTCTGTATATTCTGAATTTGGCCTTCTAGCCACCTAAAGAGCTTCGGTACCCAGGATACAAGGGATGCATTGAGTTTTCTACATTAAATGATCATATCCTTGGCTTGTACAACTTTCAGCGTGCCATCAACATCACAAAAAATGACATGTGTCAAAGGTAATTGATAATGTTATCCTATGCCATCAGATGAGGTCTTGATCTCTACTTCAAAGTTTTGAGTCATTGTTCCTATATTCCATTCCTAGGGGAAAAGTCCACATGTTGGGGGATTATTTTGATGGCACGGGTCACGGAAAGGTTGCTGTATCACGTGGGAACTCTCATATTAAGTTCTTTGTTAGGAGTCATCAAATGGATGCAGTGCTTTTTTACGTGAGAAACGAGGTAAAAACATGGTTATGAAAGATTTGATTCATGTTACCAAGTTTAACACATCATACTGCCACAGAATCACCAAAATCTAGCATTTCAATCCAGGTATTAAAAAATTACACAATTTCTTGATGCTTAATGTCAGAATATTTGAATTTAAGTGATTTTTTTTTTTACAGACCTTGTACTTCTTAGTTACATTTGAAGGAGGCTATATTGTTTTGCAAGGACAAAACAAGGACACAAACATTTTTGAAAAGTCAAAAGTAAAAGTATTTCCCCAAGTAAGTAACTATTTCTGTAACTATTTCCTTAATTTTTTTTATATATATGTATTATTATTACTTATCATATTTCTGTGTCTATTACATTATATCACATTTCTTCCTTTAGACAAGTTTCATCCATATCAGAATAACTCTGAATGAAGATATACCAGCAACAATAACTGTCACAGAAAACATCAAAAAAATTTTGGGAAACGTCAAAGGGCTCTTTGAGGAGGCCTACATTGGGGGTGTTCCAGCTGCAGTCCGGGAAAAGTACTTTTATTCTCTTTTCTGTTTGTTTATTGGTGCATTTCTTCAGATTTGCATGATTATGGTTAAGGACAGAGTAAATACCAGGAAAAAGTGACCCGGAGATGTTTTCATAATGTTCACCTAACCAAATATGATATTTTTCTGCCTCCAGATATAATATTGTTCTTCCGCCACTTAGAGGATGTGTCAGTAACGTCCAGGTAGATTTCACTGCTTCTTTTACAGAGGAAGTTGGAATCGTCCGAGGTTGTCCAAATCCTTTACTGGTAAGAGAGTTTCGGTGGATTATTTGATGATGTATGTTTATCAGGAGAAATTCACCTGAACTGTTTCTGGCTGGTTGTTTTCAGGGTTCCCGAGAGGCTACTTTTAAATTTGGGAGTTCTCTCTCTGTGTCACCTCCTGTTAAGGATACAGATTCAGGGACAAAGGTTTCACTTGGATTTAAGATATCCCAGGGGAATGTTTCATTCTTAATACTGACTGGTGGAATGGTTAGTTGATCAAGAACAATTTTTCCCCACAAAGTGTTCTGAGTTGGCTATATGGTTTTTGATGCTTCCAATTGCGGATAACAATGAAAGTGATAGCCTTCCGCTCCTCATCTTTGTGACTTTCAGGTGGGAAACGACCAAATGTTAAGGTAATAAGATTAAAGAGAATCCCTATCAGTTGTTTCCTGTATCCTTTTGGTCAGCAGATGGTTCTCGATGGCCTACTGCCGTTCCCATGCTATAAGTGACGAATTATCACTCCGGAGATACTATTTACGTATCATTTAAACGGCCAAATCTCTCTATATGATAATTAAGCTCTTTGTAGAGAAAGGAGTATAGTTTTTTAAAAAAACCATTTGGAGTAGAGGCTGGGTCGAGGCAGACTAGTTTCTTACAGTCTTCTGCCTCTCTGGGCCAGAGACTCAGAAATAGATCAATCTGCTTTTGTTTAAGAAACTGCATGTGGACCAATGGGAAGTCCTCTCCTTTCTGTGCCTGGGAACTTCTTGCCTTCTAAGATATATCTGGAAGTTGTTCTCAGCAGCCTTATATGATGATTTGTTTATGTTAGTCCACCAAGATTCAAACAAAATGTAGCAAAGCTTTTTTCCACTGTCAAAGTCAGAGAGGGGCTGCATCATAGTACGGGGGCCTGGAGCTTTTTCAGATGAATCCCTTAGCTGTAAAATATTTACTTCAAGCACAAATGATACAATGTGTGGGGCTTAGTTTTGAGCTGGTTTTGTTGGTGAAATTGAGCAAAAACTGACAATACTAACAATATTGTGTCAAAAATGTAATACAAAATTAACTTCTTGTTTATTGAACCGTTGCATAAAATCAATATTCACAATCGTGCAGATATTCGGGGGAAAAAACAGCACAATGTGATATAAATAGAAAAACCAACACAGGGACATTTTTCTCCCTCATATCTTGAATTTTAGGGGCATGTAACTCCATTTTAATAGGCTCCTTCATGCAGTCAGTCGGCATACAGTTTTAATGACGTATGGGGCTGGGTGTGTTAAATGCGATAATAATTTGAATGCGTTGTTTCTTTCAAAATTAATTGCGCCAAATTAACGTTAAATTGATAGCTCTAAGATATACACATAATGCAATCATGTGAAAAAGTTAGGACACCCTATTGAATTCCATGGTTTTCCATATCAGGACATCATTAAAAATATATATATATATCTGGTCCTTGGCAGGTCTTAAAATTTGGAAAACAAAACCTCAGATGAACAACAACACATGACATATTGCACAGTGTCATTATTTATTTAACAAAAATAAATCCAAGATGGAAAAGCCACGTGTGACAAATTTAGGACACCCTTACTGCTAACAGGAATTAAGAGGGCAAGTAGCAGTCAGGCACTGCTAATCAAATACCTTTGATTAAATGATCATCAGCAAGTGTGACCACCTCTATAAAAGCAGAAGTTTTGGCAGTTTGCTGGTCTGGAGTCTTCAGGTGTGTGTTAACACAATGCCAAAGAGGAAAGACATCAGCAAAGACCGTAGAGAAGCAATTCTTGCTGCCATCAATCTGGAAAGAGTAATACTGCCATTAACAAACAATGTGAAGTCCATCATTCCAGAGTGAGGAAGTTTATTCACAAGTGGAAGACATTCAAAACAAACACCAATCCTCCCAGGAGTGGACATCTCATCAAATTCACCCCAAGATCAGACCGTGTAACGCTCAGAGAAATGGCAGACAACCGAAGACTTCACCGCATACTCTACAGGCCTCAGTTAACATGTAAACTCATAAAGTTCATGACAGTACAATTAGAAACATATGGGACAAGTATGGCATGTTTGGAAGGCTTGCCAGAAGAAAGCCTCTTCTATCTAAAAAAAAAAAAAAACATGGCAGCACGGTTTAGGTTTCCAAAGTTGCGTCTGAACAAACCGTAAGACTTCTAGATAGAACAATGTCCTTTGAACAGACGAGACCAATGTTTGGCCTTAATGCACAGTGCCACACTAAAGAGCATATCAGCACAAACACCTCATACCAAAAGTCACACATGCTGGTGAAGGGCTCATGATTTTGGACTTGTTTTGTAGCCACAGGACCTGGGCACCTCACGGTCATTGAGTCGACCATGAACTCCTCTGTATACCAAAGTATTCTAGAGCCAAAATTGGGTGATGCAGCAGGACAATGATCCCAAGCACTGCAGCAAATCTACAACTGAACGGCTGAAAATAAAAGATTCAGGGTGTTGCAACCAGTGTTAATTTCGTCAACGAAGACAGCGACGAAAAATATTCGTCAACGAACCTTTTTTCTGTGACTAAAACGAGACGTTGACGAGCTAAAACTAATATCTGATGATAAAAACTATGACGAAATTTATGCAGCGTCTTCGTTAACAAGACGAGACGGGACTAAAATGTTATTTGAGGACTACCGGACATTCAAAATACATCCTATAGGCTAAGTTAACTGTCTTGTCTTTCAAAATGTGCGTCTCTGTCATTGGATTACAATCAGATGAAGGGCGTTCGCATATCTAGTCTCAGTATGGCAGCCGCAGCGGACAGATAGGCTACCAAAACACGAACTAACGATCTGAAACAATGGCCTCAGCACCTGAAGGGTTAGGGATAGGATGACCAGACGTCCCGTTTATCCCGGGAGTCACAATTCGTTGTGGATTAATTTAAAGTTAGTGAAGGCGCGACAGGCGGAATCGCGCTGATAGAAGTGCTCTCTCTCGCGCACGCTCCACTTCTTCAGTTCTCATACAGCGCGCGATCAAATACACACACAGCAGTCCAAATGTCTATGGTGTAGAGCAGAGGTGCCCAAACTCGGTCCTGGAGGGCCGGTGTCCTGCAGACTTTAGCTCCAACTTGCCTCAACACACCTGCTGGGAAGTTTCTAGTATGCCTTGTAAGAGTTTGATTAGCTGCTTCAGGTGTGTTTAATTGGGTTGGAGCTAAACTCTGCAGGACACCGGCCCTCCAGGACCGAGTTTGGGCACCCCTGGTGTAGAGTATCTCACGTAAATACAGTCGGTTATGGCTTAAGTGAACGTAAACAGGTGGGTGAAAACTGAGTGTGTCAGTATTACATGCATGCCTTCCGTCTTAAAGGGACAGCATTCCCAATTAAATACATATCTATAATACATATACAAAATTTATTTCAGTTTTTCCAAATTCAATCCTTGATTCAAATTTCTCATAAGCTTAATTGATTTGGTCTAAAGAGAGAAGAATTAATGACTATTTTTGTTTGAAGACTACATATAAAATAGCTACCAAAATAAATGTTGGTAACTGCAGTTTGACTAAAAGTAATGACTAAAAGTTGACTTTTCCTCGACTAAAACTATGAAAGACTCAAATGACTAAAATGTGACTAAGACTATTAAGCATTTTCGTCTCAAGATAAAGACTAAGACTAAATCAAAAATGCCTGCCAAAATTAACACTGGTTGCAACAGTCCAGTCAAAGTCTAGACCTCATCCTGACTCAAATGCTGTGGTGAGAGCTGTGCATAAACACATGCCCACAAACCTCAATAAACTCAACATTGTAAAGAAGAGTGGGCCAAAATTCCTCCAGAACGATGTGAGAGACTAATGAAAATTACGACTTAAAAGTGGATCTACAAGCAATTGAATCATAGGGTGTCCTAAGTTTGTCATTTATGGCTTTTCCATTTTGGCTTAATTTTTGTTCTTTAATTAATAACATGGTGTGATATGTCATGTGATGTTGTTTATCTGAGATTTTATTTTCCAACTTTTACGATCTGCCAAGGACCAGATCATTTTTTATTATGGCCTGATACAGAAAACCATGGAATTCTTTAGGGTGCCCTAACTTTTTCACATGACTGTATATTATTCACTGGATCAAGAATAACCTGGTTTACAAAATAATTTAGTTATCATGTATTGTGAACAATAATTGAATAATGTTAATGTATACACTGTTAAAATGTTAACTAAGGTTAAATGGATCGTTCACTCAGAAATCTGTTATGTCTTTGTGTGTAGAGGAGTTTAATGACCGGATCCTGTGTCCTGATCTGAGTGACACAGAGATGCAGCGTTTGCATGAGGAGGTGCAGAAGATCTATGAGACGTATTGTCTGGAGGAGAGCATCGACAAGATCAGCTTTGACCCTTTCATCATCGAGGAAATTCACAACAGTCAGTCTCATTACGGTTTTCTGTGCCACACACGCGTGTCATATACTGGAGTCTCTCATTCTCTCCGTCTCTGTGACTTCCTGCAGTCGCTCAGGGGCCGTATGCAGGGGTGGTGAAGCTCCAGACGATGCGATGTCTGTTTGAGGCCTATGAGCATGTGCTCTCTCTGCTGGAGAATGTCTTCACCCCCATGTTCTGCCACAGCGATGAGGTAACTTCCAGGAAATGCCATTTCAGAGCTGCTTCAGATGGTGTGTTTTAATTCTCCATCATGCGTCTGTCTCTGTTCTTCCTCAGTATTTTCGACATCTGCTCTGGGGTGCTGAATCCCCTGCTAGAAATTCAAAGCTAAACAGGTGAGATTTCTTCTTGTGTGTGAGCTGTTGCTATACTCGCACAGCAGCAGAGTACAGTTTGGATTGCTAAAACAAGTTCTGTTCATACATAGTTTGATTATGAAAAAGACTGACAACTCATTTGAGAGCACAGAAATGAAGACAGCCATAAATATTAGTATTGTAATTTTGCTGTTGTTAAAATAACTATTAACTAATAACTATTATTATTATTATTATTATTATTATTTTACAGTACAGCAGTACTATTACTAAAGTAAAAATGTCTTTAAAAATGATTTTTATAATTTAATAAAACAAAATATTAGGACTATAATAATAATAATAGTTGTTGTTTTGTTGTTGTTGTTATTATTATTATTATTATAACAACAACAACTATTATAGTCCTAATGTTTTGTTTTAATAAATTATAAAAATCATTTTTAAAGACATTTTTACTTTAGTAATAGTACTGCTGTACTGTAAAATAATAATAATATTATTATTATTATTTTGCAGTACAGTAGTATTATTACTAAAGTAAAAATGTCTTAAATTTGTTTTATAATTTAATAAAACAAAAAATTGACTAATAATAATATTATTATTATTATTATTATTATTATTATTTTGCAGTACAGTAGTAAAGTAAAAATGTCTTAAATTTGTTTTATAATTTAATAAAACAAAAAATTGACTAATAATAATATTATTATTATTATTATTATTATTAGAATCCCCCCATTTTTACTACCGTAATGTGAAAAAATTGTTGCAATTCATACATCTTGTAACACTGCCTTCATTTATAATGATTTTAATAGTTATCGTGTTATAATACTAAAAAATCTCACATAAATTTCAGATTTAGAATAATAGGAATTAGCAAAAAATAGGCTTTATTTTCTTTACACAAAATATGTTATAGTTTCATTTTGATTTTGTGTGAAAAATTGGAGAGATTAATCTAACACTTGATGACATTGTCATTACTATTTGAGATACAACATGAATGTGAATGAGCTTCATGATCACACAGTGAGTATTATGCACTTATAAGTCACATACGCATGTGTAGCAGTGAGAGGCATCTGTAGGGCAGACTGTAACCCCTTTTGCCTGTTATTCCAGGAATTTGAGTTTGGATGATTTAAGGTAAGTGTCTCGGTGAGGTTCAAGTGACTGTTGTCCAGTGCTCTCACTGCATGCCATATAAAGCTGCCTGAAAGCCATAAGACCTGCCTCAATGTCATGAAGAATAGTTAAACCGCTTGATAGGAGAGTTGGGCAATATATCAGATATTTACAATATATTCGGTATTGTTTTGGTGGCAATATGGAACTAACCAGCATAGTGAATATTATGATGATTTTAGCACATTTTATTTGCCCATTGTGTTCCATTTAGCAGTAACTTGAAATTTACTGTATTTGAAGGTTTTTAAATGCCACTCTACCTGAAAATATTTACTCTTTTAAACCTTTTTAGAACAAACAAGTTTCATAAATGCATGTCAAAATAAATAAAGCGGGGTCAGAGTCTTAGACCACTACTGAAAATTTCAATAGTACATTTTTTTTTTCATTAAAAGTTACCAGCATAATTTGCTTTGAGTTGAATTTAAAAAGACTTTAGATTTGTATTTGAGAATGTCTTTAGAGAGTTTCCTCTCAATCGCAGCATCACTTAAGCTGACATGAAGTGCACCTGATGATCGTGTTCCCCAATTCTGTGGAAACAAGAAAACACTGAACAGTGTTCTAAAACTTCATGATCATTTAGGGGTTTAAATGAATAAAATAGCATTCTTAACATGTTATCTCAGACTTTTGGACCCTGCTATACAATCACTGGAAAATAATGATTTTGTATTGTTATACTGTTATATTGCTCATCTCTATTTGATATTTGAGGAGTATATTATAGTGAAAGTCTTTTTCATTTGGTCCTTTGTCTTCACACCAAAAGGATTCTAGGAGATGGTTTACAGTTTTTACATGTTTATTCTGCCAGTTTTCCAAGCTGGAGGTCAGGCTTCACACAGGTTTTACAGCGTGAAAGGCTAGCTGTTAAGTCAGCTGGACATTGCATAACTCAAAAAAAAAAAAAAAAAAAAGGGTTGGGAATATGATCCGGGAATATCAACAATCACCTGATTTTACTGAAATCTTGACTCAGTTTTTGAGGCTGTCTCACACTGAACACTTAGGAATGGAAAATGGTTAAATAAGTTAACCATGTTGAAATGTAATGTTTTGCACTTTCTACAGTACAGCAGCTTCAGAGTAATAAACAGGAAAATAGTGTTATTTTTGCAAAATTATGAAAGACTTCAAATTCAGCAGTAAAGGAGCTCTACCGAAGACAATGATGTCATTATTCAACTTAATCAATTCAGTTTTTTAACTCTAGTCAGCGTCACACAAACTGACTTTTTTGCCAAAGATTCCTACACAATCGCTGGACATATGTAGGGAGTCAGTGGGCGTGACTGTGTTTTATTGGCAGTGAATTGGTAATAGCTCCCTGCTGAGATAATACACCATTCAGCTGTAAACAGTTTGAATGTAGTATTTTAGTGTGTCACCTATCATCTGTTCTCCTCACTGTCTGAGAAGGGCAAAATCAGCAACAGCACTTGCTAAGTGTGTCACCCGCCCATCCAAATCGAGTTGTTTCGAGTCTGCTAGTGTGGCGCTGGCTTTAGCAAGGGTTTAGTGGAGCTGTTAACATTCACTTCCTGACTAGTCTTGCATAATTACATAATAACAGTCCAGTTGCCCACAGTGGGACACAAAACACTAGCAGAAATGCATATGGAATTTTCATAAGGATAATTGCAGTTTTTTCCAAAGGTATAAATACAGATTACACAGAATGAAAATAAAGTGTAACAAAGTTCTAAATATCTACAATAGTTTGCAATAAAAAAAAAAAATTTGATTCTGGCCTCACACATTTTGGGAAGTCCAGCACCTAGTTCTTCCTCCCAAGCTCTCGTGTCATCAACACAGTTTTGTTCTTTGTCAGACTGATGTTCTGACGTGTGGATATTGCATTGCAGTTGGGCAATCTGTTTGGAATATTTTTAATTTTTTTCCCCCCTGCAAGTATTCTTCAGTTTTTCAGTGCAATAGAAGTAAGGTGGCTAGCAAATACACTGTGCAGTGTTTCCCACAGGTCTGAAATATAGTAGTGGTAGAAAAGGCTGGGATTACCCACTGGCACAAAAATGCTCTAGCTAGTACACATGACAAATAATGTGATGTAACCTTCAAGTTAATATTTTTATTTACTGAATATATCTATTGAAATTAAATAGTGCTGTCAATCAATTAAAAAAATGAACTAATGAATCACTTTTTTTCAGAAATGAATCGCGATTAATCCCACCTAACCTTAAAGTTTTTAAAAATACTTTTATATTGCAGTAATTTTATTCAATCTCATTCAAATTAATGTGGAAACAACTTAAAGACAGTATATTTTTAAAATTATTTTTTTATGACTGAAGGCGAGTATCACTGATACCAACACTACTGATGTCTCTAGGAAATATTTAACCATTGACTATAACCATTCAACATTACAATATAATTGAGAGCTGTCAATTTGAACATTTAGTAGACTTTAAAAATAACAACAACTAATTTAAGTTAGCTTAAAACAATCTTCACATAAACCCATTATAATAAATATCATATTTACCTGTGCCCTTCAGCAAGTAGGAAATATACAGAAATTGAATAAAGTTAAATTGAATAATTTAGGTTATTAGGTTATTTGGCTGCTGTTACTTTAAGAGCTGCCACTGCTGAATGTGATGTGGATCTGACATGCATGCTCGTGGAAGTTAATTCATGCTTTAATGTGAATTGATACAGGCTACAGCATGTGCCACCGTATTTGTGTGTGCAATTGAAGAGCACGTGCTACGAGCACAGTATAACGGCTGACAGGACAGGAAAATTTGCTTTTACTGACATATGTGTCTAAATAAATGCAATTCTTGTCAAGAAAAAAGAGACAGAAACAGCAGTTGTGAGTGGGGTGGCCAACCCTAGCTCCGCCCCTGTGTTAAATGTTTTTTAACGTCGTTAAACTAGAAAAATTTATTTCCTGCATTAATGTGCTAATTTTGACTGCACTGAAGTATAGAGATATATCATGAACTAAATATAGAATGATTTTTATTAAAGCTAGCAAAGTGATTCAGTCAAGAGCAGTGAGTGATTCTCTTTCTCTTTTGTTGTTTGATTAACATTAACAAAACAGACAGTAGTAGGTTTATTAGGCTGCTGTCACTTTAAGACCTAATGCACGGATCCAATATTCTGAAACACATGCAATTTCTTTCCCAATTGTTTTTGTACACTTAAGACATAATCAGCTGTGTTTGTGTGAATACTTTTCAAGAAGGGAATTTTGTTTTAACTTTGACTGTTTAAGCAATACACCATGAAAAAGAACTCGCTATGTGACCGGTAGATTTCTCTGTGCACGTTTCATTATCTGACAGAACAACGTGCAAGTACCAGATTGAGACCTCACATGTCTTATTTCACTTTAACTTTGGAAAAAAAAAAATCTTGTGAAAGTTTAACCTGCCAATAAAATTAATGTAAAGGATAAACTTTCATTACCTCATCATGTGAACAGAATTGCAAAATAGATTAGAGTTGGCAAATATACCTGGGTCGACATTAATATACCTGTGTGTGGGAAACTCTGATGTGCCATCTGAGGCTCAAAGTACCCACAGACATACATGGCTACATGCACCAGATCCCTTTTTAATAAATCTTCATATAAATGAAGCTAGTAATGAATTGATGTGCATTCGAACCATTTTATTTGTCCATCTCCAGCTGTCCTTTAGTGCTGATGTTTATCCGTTTTGTTCCCGTTATCTGTGCTGGCATGCTTATTTGCTTCATTTAGACTTGACAGCATCCCTTTGGCCAGGAATTATATCACTGGCCACAGGTCCCCATTGGTCAATTCCAGAGCCACACCCACTTCCATCTCAACACATCGCCCTACAGTATTACCAGCCCTCCCCAGGAAGTAAGTCTGGGGTGGAAGACGCTCCCAGCTTGCTGCTCATCTTAGACCAGTTTGGCAGTCTGTCTGTAAAACAAAAGGTTGTTTTCTGGAGGTAAAACTGGTCCAAGTTCAGCACAGGCAGCAGGATTGATGCATGGGTTTACTGGACTGTCTGCATTGCCTTGCATTGTTTGAGCCTGCAGCTCTATTCCTTACGTTCTTTTAAAGGCATTTAGGTATACCCATCATTTCCTGTGATCATGTTTTCATTGTATTATGTGCCCTGTCTTTGGTTGTGTGACTTTTGTGCATTGTAGAGTGCTGTTTATGTCTTTTTTAAGTGACCATTTTGAATTTGTGACAATAACTGCGTGTTTTTTGCATACAGGAACACATCAAAGCGTGGCGAGTCGTTTGGGATCAGCCGTATTGGAAGCAAAATAAAAGGCGTGTTTAAGAGTAGCACGATGGAGGGCGCAATGCTCCCACAATACGCCATGATTGAAGGAGAAGATGACACGGTGAGGAAAAACATGTTGACACTGAATTCAGGTCACATTTTAGTTTGGGGACCAATTCTCACTATTAATTACAACTTTTGCCTCTGTAAACTCTTAGTTTGCTGCTTAGCAAGGTAGTTGTTACGTTTAGGTGTTGGTTAAGATTAAGGGATCTAAAATATGGTCATGTGGAATAAGGCAATAATATGTGCTTAAGTACTAGTAAAGTAGTCAAGTCACCATTATTTATATAGTGCCTTTTACAATGCAAATTGTGTCAAAGCTGCTTTACAGTATTTAAACGTGGAAATAGTGTTTCGAAATAGTGTGTCTTTCTCCTCTGGCCAGACGAAACCAGATTGTCCGATTGTGCAGAGGACTCATGCTAGTAATATGCATGCTAATAAGCGACTAGTTAGCAAACAGTAAGAACTGGTCCCTAAACTAAAGTGTAACTAAAATTCATACCTAAATTACTAAACTAATACCAAAATTTCAGTACTCAGTACCAATATCAGTGAAATTTTCTAGGTGCTCGGTACTAATTTTGGTACAATAGCAAAAACTATTGGAACTATTTAACTTAACTATGTGAGAATAATAATAATAAAAAAAATAATAATAATAATGTTAACTTATTATTTATGTAAGTTAAAAATAAAAGTGAATTATTATTGCTAATAATAATTATAAGTGAATAGTACATTAAAGCATTAAGTAGCCCATTAGTCTGCATTTATACCATTCTGAGCAGAATTAAGTGGCAGAATTGTTTGGCCATTTTGTTCTCATGCTCAGTGGACACATCTGGCTACAATGTCATTGCTTCAACCACACGTTGCAATCAAAACCTTTGACGCCCTTTACAGAGCGTGCACACAAAAAATGTTTTTTGAGTTTAAATTCCATTTTGGTGCTAAAAACATCTGAAACCTCTGGCTGAGCATTCACTGCTCTGTACGGTCAGGTGGAGGAGGCAGTGATGGTGTTTGAGGACGACTCTCCAGGGCCTGTGGAGGTGGCTGGAACTCCAGGAACACTGCGCAACCTTGCTGCCTGGACCATCTCAATCCCTTATGTGGATTTTTTTGAGGACGAGGTTAAGAGAGAGCGCATTCCAGTCTTCTGCATTGATGTGGAGCGCCACGACAGGAAGAATGGTGAGTTTCAGAACTAAATTTACACTAAGTTCCGTTTAAATAAACTATTTTTATTACACAAACGTCTTATGAGAACAGAGCCACTTTGAGAAAATGCTTATTTGCTTTACAGTGGGGCATGAGACTGAGAGCTGGTCTGTGTACAGAAAATACCTGGAGTTTTATGTGCTGGAATCTAAACTCACAGAATTTCATGGTAAAGTTGTTTGTTGTCTCTCTCTTCATGACAGAGACACTTCATGTTTATGGATTATTCATAGCTCTAGTTTGTTTTTCTATTACAGGCCCATTCCAGGATGCTCAACTCCCTTCCAAAAGAATCATCGGACCAAAGAATTACGAGTTCTTGACCTCCAAACGAGGTGAATTTGAGGAGTATTTACAGGTAATTTACTTGAGCTTGTACACTTGCTTCATCTTATTTACAAAGAGAAGTACAAACAGCATCAATCTGCCATAAGGTTACTTGAAATCAGGCCTTATATTGTATCAAAGTACATTATTAATGTAAATTTAATGTGTCAAGTTCAAGTCGTTTAGCAGTGTTAGGTATATATCATTAAAACTAGTTAAATGCTGAGTAGACAGTGAATTAGAGAGAAATACATAATGAAATTAACAACGGTTTGCTGCATGTATAATTTACTTTTAAATGTGATAAGAAAAGGTGGTCTACAGTATTTATAGAGACAGACACAAAGTTTCCAAGTGTGTTAATGAATTTAATTCATTAATTTTTTTGTTAGTTTGTGCTTAAACAGTGTCCTCTATGTGTATGTGCAGCATGATTGTTAGCATTATTCCTCTGTTTACTAAAGACACCATCTCTCTGCTTTTTTTAAACTTCACTATATGTTCACTATAAACTTCACTATATTACTATATGTTTTGATTGCTGGTTATGATGACATAATGCATAAAATAATGACATGAATCTGTCTGTTGTCTAAAGAAACTGCTGCATCACCCTGAACTGAGTAACAGTCAGCTGCTGGCAGACTTCCTGTCTCCTCACAGCATTGAGTCTCAGTTCAATGACAAAATGCTTCCAGATGTCAACCTGGGTATGTTTAACGTCCCTTAACCATATCCATATAATCTGCTTAACTTCACACAACACGTCTGCACATTTGGGTTTTATTTGGCCAGCGGCAATTACACCTGCGGCCGTGCCGTTTTTGGGGCAGTCGTGGCCTAATGGATAGAGAGTTGGACTTGTAACCCGAAGGTCGTGGGTTTGAGTCTCAGGTCCAGCAGGGATTGTAGGTGGTACCCTCAATACCACGACTGAGGTGAGACCCTTGAGCAAGGCACCGAATCCCCAACTGCTCCCCGGGCGCCGCAGCATTGGCTGCCCACTGCTCCGGGTGTGTGTTCACTACTGTGTGCATGCACTTGGATGGGTTAAATGCAGTGGACAAATTCCGAGTATGGGTCACCATACTTGCCCACACACCACTTCCCTTTCCCCTTTAAATTGAAAAAAAAAATCCTCACTGAATCTGATTAGTGACACTGTATATATACACTCACTGAGGAACAATATTCTAATACCGGCTAAGACCTTCCTTTGCTCTCAACCTTGTTTCTGGAGCCCCCAACACTGCACATATTGCGTGTCTCATTTGTTTGAGGGTACAATTATTATTGTCAAAACTAGAGGTCGACCGATTGATTGGTTTTGTCGATTAATCGGCACCGATAGTTGATTGCTGGAACTATCGGCTATCGGCAAAAAACATGGCGATAGTTTTCCGGGTTGCGTCCATTACTGGAGCAGCTGAGAAGGGTCCTCTGTAATTATCATAGACTGTAAAAAAAAGATGGATGACGCGTCTCCACTTCCTTCCACTATAGAAATTTGAAGCCAGTTCATCTCAGTATGGCCGCTGCCATCTTGAGTAAATGTCATCATTTGGAGCCAGAGTCTGCGCAGTAGTGTCGTGAGGTGGAGCCGCGGTATCAAACACCCGCCCAAAATCCCGCAGACCCAATCAACCATAATGACACGTCCCGTTTTTATAGCATCAAATTATTAGCTTAAATCAAGCTTATCACAAAAACGAACAATTGACCATATATCAGCGTGATAACAATGTAAAGGTAGTGAACAGGAAGAACTCCAAGCACGGGATATCTCTGAGCGGGAACAAAAGGAATGTCTTTGTGTTTAACCTGTGATCGTAAACTAATAAATGGCCAGCACCTCACTCAAATTGTTGGAACAGCATCCTGTCCTGTTCTCTCTCACATCTCACGAGATCCATAAAACAAGGATAAATTTGAGGAAAAGGACATCTGGCGACCTTTGAAGGACAGAACCGTCCACGTCGTTCCTGATCCGTTGCCATAAATAAAGTCAAATAAACAGACAGTACAAAGCACTTTGGATCTGCCAATGCTCCAGCAAGGACTCTCCCTGAATCCACACTATTGCTTTTAACCATAATTCAATGATGGTATCAACAAGGAAAGACAGATATACATTGACCAGATGTTCAACAAACCTTTCCATGACCTAAAGACCTTTCCTTTTCGTTCTCCCCTTCCAAAGGAATGCGCTCTTTCTCCCTTCTTGGGCAAAAGAACACTCAAAACTTTTCTTAAGTGTGCATAAAGGACAATTAATAATCGTTGCTACCATCACGGCAATATGTAGCGAAACAATATATATATATTCAAGTCGTATTCAAGTTGTATTTTATACTCAGGATGTCGTTTATAAGCTGCTGTGTTATTGGGATCTGTAATATTATTTTATAATCTTTGATGTCTAATTTTCCCGATCGCTATTGTTAGTTTCACATGTTCGATGTGACTATTTAGAATTTAGGATCATATGCATGATGGGTTATTTCTAATCTTTAATTTGAACCCTTTTGTGTGTTTTAACAGGGAAAGCTATTAACGTGTGTGAAATATGCTGAAGTTTGGTCTCATATTAATCGTTATGATAAATGCAACAATTTTGTGTGAATGAAAATTAAGTTTTAGCATCATAAGGAATGATTATAACACTTTATAGAAATCTGCTAGGATGTTTCCCTCCATGAGACACGTTTTATTAGCAGATAACTCACGCACGGAAAACTGAGCCGTGTGGGCGGGGCTCCGCCCTAAAGGAACAATGTGATTGGTAAAAGCCTCTAGGGGTTGGACAGCGTGCCTCCGGTTAAATCCCTATGACAAAGACTTTTAGCTGGCTCTTTTTCTTGCTCGCGCGCTGCTTGAAACTCTGACTTCGTCTCAGTGAGGCTCTCCAAAAGCGCTCACTGCTATTAACACCCGGCCGAGCAGCTGAACATCGAACCAATACTTAGTCAATATCTGAAGAACCTTTTCAAAGCTTGAAGCTGACTCAAGAACTCAGAGAAGAACTTTAAACCGCGCCACTTTCGCGTCACCAGGAAACCAATCGCCAATCACAGGAGGGCTTTCCTTGAAACGCGTCAGAAAGACGTCAGAGCAAAGAGCCAATCAACGTGGGATTTCCCCAAACCCAGGAAACGAAACGAAAACCACCGATCAGCTGTGATCTCAACTTTAACGCAAGTACAAACAATTCTTTCTCCAAAGTTTGCTGAACTTGGTTGAATTAATCTTTAAAAGCAAAGATAAAAGTTCTCTGCTTGTGTAACTCCCTAGGCGGAAGTTCACGAAATAGCCACAAGGGCTAGAATCTAACTTTCTTCAAATTGTTTCTTCTTGCCAGAACGTGTGTACCTGTTTGTATGTATGTTTGTATGTATGTTTGTTTGTTAGTCTCGTGTCATAGAATAGCAATAAACTCCCGTTTCTTTCATCAAAAGAAATCTGTTTTCTGTTGTGTAATTTTTCAGATCAAACAATGTGCTTAGATCTTGTTGCCTATGCTCATAAATTGGCATAAAGTAATATTTGGTTTATTCTATTTGTTGGCCTAAATAAGATAAACTAAATCGTTACAGATATACTGATATTACAAATCGCGGGACGATTGTTAATGAAGTATAAATCTGACGTTTTGATTAATATCAATTAATCATATCAAATCAACCCTAATTTTAATATTTGAATTCCCTACAGCTAAAATTCATAATAAAAGCTTGACCAGAGCTAAAATTCCTTAATATTTGTTACAACAACTACCTTAAATTCACACTGCTTTCCATTAAATTACATTTATGTTCGTCCCAAATCATTTTGTAATGTACATAATAACTTCCCCCTAAGCTGTAAAATTGTGTATTGTGCATTTTTCAGCAAAATGTTTGTCTTTCTATGGCTCTAATAAAGTATGCATAATTTATTGAGCTATAATATAGATCACACTTTCTCTTTCCACTTGCTCTGTTTTTTTTAAACACCAAACTTCAAACTCATCTATGCCACATTGTTCATTCATGAAGTAAACTTTTGCCCATTTGGTGATTTAAATAAACAGTTTTAGACCGCCGCTCGAGTTGAACATGACGCATCCTCTGTGAGTTCTCCTAGATGCAGTGCTGCACTTTTGCCCTGTGACTAACATATTTTGTTATTTTGATTAGATAATCAAGTGTCCTAAAATAAAGCAAATAAAATTTAAGATTATACATTCAATATTCATATGTAATTCCAACGCTATGGTCTTTGTGTGGATATTAAAGATCTTTAAGCGTGACTGTTGAAATGAAATGGTAACACTTTACAATAAGAGCCCATTTGTAACATTAAGATTAATGAAAACTTTAATGATCAATATATCAATGAATATTAATATTTTTTTATTCACTTACAAAGTATGGTTCAGTACTGTTTTTTTTTTTTTTTTAAATAGTAAACTACTATTTTAGTTTTCGTTTAGTATCCATTTTAAAAACTATTTGTTGATTAATCAGTATCGGCCAGTGTGGTCCAACCTATCTATGAGTATCGGTAAAATCCACTATCGGTCGACCTCTCGTCAAAACAATCCTTGTTCACATGGATCTGTGAAAACAACTAAAAACATTGTATTATGCGTGCCGATATTCACGTTTTCAGGCCCCCAAAATGCCATTGTCATGTAAATTTAATGGTCAAAACACACAAAAAGTTTTAGTTTTTAGTCGAAAATGGCATTGTGTAAATGGCCCCTGACACTCGCATTTCAGGTGTTGGAGTCTCTTCTAATGAGCTGATGAGCCGAATCAGGTGTGTTTGATTAAGAAGACATGCAAAATGTGCAAAGTAGTTCCAGGCTCCAGGAGCGCGGTTGGGAACCCCTGTACTTTTGGATTCAGATCCAGTGACTGGCAAGGCCACCAAATAACAGAGAATTCATTGTCATGTTCATGAAACTAGTTTGAGATGACTTTTGCTTTGTGATGTGATGGAAGCATGCATAGAAGATTGGTAAATTGTGGCCATGATGCACATGGTCAGCTTCAATATGCAAATAGACTGTGGCTTTCAAGCGGTGATTGATCGGTATCAATGGGCCTAAAGTGCGTCAAGACATTCCTCACACCATTACACCACCGCTACCAGCCTGAACTGTTCACATATGGCAGGTTCAGTCCATGGATTCATGCATTCAAGTTTGAGATTCATATACCAGGCTATATTTTTCCAGTCTGTCCTGTCATCCAGAGTGATTATGTGAGTTACAGCCTTTCTGTCAGCTCATACTAATTTGGCTCATCTCCTTAGACATCTCTGATCTACAAGGCATTTCTGCCTGCAGAAGTGCTGCTCACACTTTTGGCACCAAAGAGTAAACTCTGGAAATGTGTGAAAGTCCCAGGAGATGTGTAGTTGTTTGTGTTTAACAGCTGGTCTGGTCTCCTCATTGGTCTGAGCTCTGTAGCTTTTGCAATAACACAATGATTAATGATGTGTTCTATCCTGCTATGTCTATCACAGATGTTATTTTTTTTCATGCCCCACAACTGGTGTGACCCTCTTGGTCAAAGAAAATTGCCATGCAAAAGTTCTGTTAAGTTTGCATTTATACCCTAGTAAAAAGACAATGTATTTAAAATACATTTATTTCATACTAAGTATAGATCAAATTTATTAACAAATTTACTCATGTATCATTTGAGACTTACTGATATATAAGTTATAATGAAACATTATTTGGAGTAGTACTTGTGCACGATGCACATTTCTTAATATTAAGCCTAAAATGTGTTTTAATGTCACTATTGATGAGGATTGTATGATCTTTGAATAATATCGGTCTTTAAATGCAAGATATTTAAGGCGTACCTAAACTATACATGCAATAATTCCACTTTAGCACAATCAAATATACTTCAGAATGTCTTTAATTGGACTTCAGCACTACTTCAGCACAATTAAAGTGCATTAAGCACAAAATTAGTTGTTCCAATTTAGCAGACTTGAAGTATACCAGTTTAGTATACTAAAAGCACAGTTGTAGGGTATTTTTGTAAGTACATAAATATGTAAATGTATTTGTAGTATACATGTATTTCAAATGCATTTTAGTATATTTATTTTTCACTAGGGTAGTTCTTTGTTATGATTCGGTAATTTAAAGGGAATTTGCAAACTTTTATTTTATTTATTTATTTATTTATTTGCCTGGAAAATGTTAAAATTCATTCTAGTTTCTTCTGAAATCATTATGACCAGTAGGTTAAGTAGAGTCTCAAACTGAAGGGCCACAGATAAATGCATGTTTTTAATGAACAAATAGCTGAAAGAATTAAAACTTAACAGTTTTTAAATCAAAATCACTTTGCAAATGTAATAATCACTTGCACTTGCAGATCAAATCAACTATGGAGTCAGAATTAAATTATATTAGGCAACACAAGCGACAGTGGCCATTAGTGAAAGGATGCAGAGGTGTCCAGTGACGCAACAAATTCAAGAAAAGTTTATGCAAACGAGCGGCAGTTTTTGTAGCAACTACCGAAAAGCGAGGAGTGATCTGCCAGCAAGACGGAGAGCTTAATCATATCAGTCAGCGTATGTATATTTTGCTTGAAAAATGTGCTTGTCTTGATTTAAAATGACACCTTTTTTTTTTTTTTTTTTTTGCTAATGTCACTTAAAATGTCACTTAAGTACTTTCTGAGGCAACTCTATGTCACCGACCAGATTCCATTCATTGTTGCCCTAAAGCATTAATATAGAATTCAGGGGATTTGTCACAAGCAAGAGTATACTAACTATTTAAACAGCATCAAATGTTACTCAGCCACTTCGTGCACTTCTGAAATCTGATTGGATATGTATTGGAAGTTACCCAGGCTGGAGAAGTTTGTAGAATTACTAGATAGTAAGTTGTGAGAAAACAGTCCCCAGCAGTCTATTTGGAGTAAGCCCATAAATCAATCTGACAACATGAGTTAAACATTATCTGTGGAGACCACGGTTGTGGGGATGTTTCTCGGAGAGAAGAGAGGAATTCTGTGAGAAACCCAGCTGAACAGCCTTAATGACAATCCCACATGTTGTCCTTATCCACTCTGACACAATTTGAGAACATCTGCTAGCAATAATGGAGGAAATCCCACAGTTTAATACTTAGAATTATTCTTTATTTAAAATTCTCTTCGGTCCACTCAGAAATGTTTATAAAATATACAAATCTGTAAAGCATGGGAAAATTAGGCTCTCAATATAATGAATTTACTTCATTGAATTTCTGTTTGTCTCTGCAGGGAAGATCTTTAAGTCTGTGCCAGGAAAACTGATCAAAGAGGTAAGAATTTGGATTTTATTTTCACTTTTGAGGCACAATGACATCAAAACTTACTCTATTTACTTTTTACATCCACTTCATGTTAGATATCGCTGGTTTGAGCCCCACATGGATATAGAGTGGAACTGAAACACAAATACAAAAAATTCAACCAAAATTGAACTTGATTCACCCAATAGTTAAAATCTTCCCAATTGTTAGCTCAATAATTTAATGCAAGGTCTAGGTAGTAAACTTGGACTTTAGCCTCCTTTCACTTTCAAAAGTGTGTTCCAGTGGTGTTTACTGATGTACTATTCATGTTCAGTGGGGAGTATTCAGATAACATTTGACACAAATTATTATCATAGGAGTTGCCTCTCAGTAAATGACAGTTATCCCAACCTGTTCAGGAATGCTGTCCAGCTTGTCTTTTATGTTGCTTTTGCCAAATGAGTGATATTAGTCTTTAAGTGTAGCTGTACCATTGAGTTCTGCCCTGTACGAGTTCCCAGATGTACTCTAATTTCTTTATTACTTCATTATTCTGCCATTTGGTCAAGACTGTTTGTTCGTTATATCATTATTTTTATAATTTTACTTGGTGGTGCAAAAGTTGTTTAGCATATATAAAGAATATAATAATAAAATGTCAGACACATCTGTCTTCTGATAAAGGACAAAAATGATTTTAAATTTCTCACAAAATTTGAAAAGCATAGAGTGATTTTAATATGACTTGATGTTTATTCTTGCTGATTTTCTCCAGAAAGGGCAAAACCTGGAGCCATTTATCCAGTCATTTTTCAGTTCCTGTGAATCCCCCAAACCCAAACCCAGCAGACCTGAGCTCACCATCCTCAGCCCAACTGCAGAAAATAATAAAAAGGTGTGTTTACTACTCAAAACACTTACATTGATTTTCAATAAAGGCTTTTCTTTCAAAAAAAGAAGCTCTTAGAATAGTTCTTAGAATGTTCTGTGTCATGTAATGAATTAGAATCCTTTACATGTAAGAATCTGATATGGACAAAAATAATTTTCTGGTTGACAGTCTCTACAAAAGTACATTTTAAAACCACTGTAGCACATGTATACCTTACAAAAAGTCTGAACACACCTGCTCAAAACACAATTTTTCATAATATCTGCACTTTCAATAGAAGATCACTTAGGAGTTTCGTCCCAAGCTTAAAATATTGCTCATTTACAGCAAGGGCAGGCAAATTTTTACTCTGTTAAATCTTTACATTACATTTTCACAGCATTGATAATATTTATACTAGCCTTTTAACTGAAAAAACAAGATATTTTCATTTTCTTGAATTTCATTTTCTTTATTGAATTTATAAAAAAAATATTGTAAAATACTGTAGTTTTGAAATATTTGAAGGTGCAGTTAAAATTATTTTTGGGCTAAACCTTGTTTTGCACAGGTGATTGAAAAATGTATCAGTACACACTGTACTCATCTAATAGTTTTGGAAATCCATCATTCAAAAATGAACAAAGAAATCGAGTTGACTGTCGTGTTGTCTGTGTATCTTTAATTCTTGAAATAACATTTCCACTCATACCATTTTAGCTATTCAATGAGCTGTACAGAAACAATGCCAATCTGCCAGAGGGCCTGGAGAGAAAACACAACCAGAACTACTTCATGGAGCTGATGGAGGTTGATGGAGTATATGACTACATGATGTACATAGGTAAGTGTATGTAACTCAAGTATGATTACTAAAATTAGAGCAAACACAAAGTATCCTTTCAAAAAGTCTTATTAAAGGAAAAGTTAACAAAACATGAAAATGTACTCATCTGTACACAAAAGTAGCAGTTCATAATGACCATGTTTGGACCACCAAAGTGTGTCCTTATGACTCATGCGCTTTTCTCCTGAAGTCACATGACTCGTTTGTTTTTTTGACACAGGTCGGGTGGTGTTCCACATGCCTGACTGGCTGCATCACTTTCTGAGCGGAGCTCGTATCCTCTTGAAGAGGACATTAGAGGCGTATGTCGGACATTATTTCCAGTTCAAATTAGAGCAGATCATGCAAGAGCATCGCCTCGTCTCTCTCGTCACTCTGTTGCGAGGTTTGTGTGCTTCACCTTTATAAAATCACATCTTGAAGTTCTTCAATACCTAATACCCGTCATACACTCTAAAAACACAAATATTGCCTAAATGCATCATAAACATCTTCTACATGGACAGACGGAATAGCAGTTACAACCCCAATTCCAGAAAAGTTGGGACATTTTGTAAAATGCAATAAAATCAAGAACCTTATCTGACTTATTTCAAGACTTCCTTCCACTTCACTTAAACATACACCCTGTAAATGCTGCCGTTTGAACTGATGCGTTTATTCAGCGATCTGTCGTGCCACATCAAAGAGCGTCAAAATGGCAATTATTGTTTAAATTTCCTGGAAAAATGGACATAATTTGAAAGATGAGACTTTGTTTCTTATTGAAAGTAATAATATATAAAACTGAAAGATTCCAGTGAAGTTCCACTCGTGCACTGGTTAAAACAATGCTGTATTTGTTCGGTACACGAGTACTGAACCGAAAGACCGGTACCGAAAATTTTCGGTACGCATACGTGTACCATTTACACCTCTAAATGCTACTATTTTGTTTAAGTTTTCTCCAACAACTCAAGCATACCTATAGGGCTATAAAACAGTGCATAAAACCAAATCATTAAGAAAAAAATTGTAAATAATAAATCAGCTCCATTGCAAATTCCGGGTGATCAAAGGCTTTAAAACGTTAAATTTTAACTCACTGCATTCTAGTAGTGGTCACTTACACAACATAAGCACTCACAATCAAGTCCACAGGATGGCGCAAAATTTGTAAAAGAAGGCAATAAAGTTTGAAGTGGAACGCAGTGCAGTCTCTACAAACAAGCTGATCAGTTTAAATCAAGTGTTTTATTGGATAGACATGGTGTACCTCCAGGATCGGGGTTAGGACACACTTTTTTCTCTCTAACTGTTGATCATGGGTAGATTTTGTTTTTTTTCATCTGATGTGATTCTGCACCTCTGCAGATGCTGTTTTCTGTGAGAGCACAGAGGAACGCTCTCCTGAGGACAGACAGAGACGAGCCAAGCAGACCTTTGAGGAGATGATGAACTACCTGCCAGGTACCTCATAACAGCTGCAGTACAGTTCATGATGGAGTACAGTTTAAATGGGAGGCAAAAACACTTATATCTGCAAATATTATTAGGTGATTAATCAGCATATCATGTAGTCTTATGTTGCCAAACAAATCTCTAATTTGTGTGTGGTGTTTCTCAGATCTAGTTGGGAAGTGTATCGGTGAGGAAGCAAAATATGAGGGTGTCAAGATGCTTTTCAACGCCATTCAGCAGCCACTGCTCAACAAACAGGTACAAACTGCCGTACACTCATCTAACATGTCATTTCCTCAAACGCTCTCACTCTATTAAGTGGCCTTTTCTCTTTCATTGATCTTTTTTACTGATCTCTCATTTGCTAATAGATGACGTACGTGTTGCTTGACATCGCTGTCCAGGAGCTGTTCCCAGAGCTCAGCGAGGTAACGCTCTCCTGCACCATAGTCACACTATATGACACAGAGCAGCTCATGATGTTTATTAATGGAGCTTCTGCTGTTTTGTCTTTCGTAGAATCAGAAAGGAGGTCTCTCCGTCTCCACTAGATGGACTTTATCAGACTTGACATCAACATTATAAAGCGTTTATTGCACTACTAAAATACAATTATTTATTGACTTTTGTATGTCATGGTTATGCATTGAATCATTGGAAGACTGCCTTATTGTTCCATTCTAGTAATAGCATTATAACAAAAGGTTTGGATTAAGTAGATTGTGTGATTAAACATGCATAATGTCATTATCAGCATGATAACATTCTTCAGATCAGATGTAAATACACTATTTTACATTCTTGATGGTCCCTGAAGATACTCAAAAAGACACAAAATACAGACCAAAAAAAAAAAAAAAAACAGAACTGAGACATTTCATATAGTGTCACACAGTTAAGAGCCATGTGCAAAATAAAAGTACTGAAAAAAAAATGTTTTGTAAATGTTCTGGCTTTGTGCTCAGCAAATAAAATATTAATATATCCAGCTGCACTGTCCCTGGTTATGTGTGTTACAATAAATAAATTTGACCCCAAAAAAAACAAATAATATATATATATATATATATATATATATTTAATATTAATGCTTTATTATATTACATATATTATATTTAATATATGAATAGCTTCCTTAGGAAAAGAGGATGGAGATTTCTTGCCAGACAAACCGCTATCTAAAATCATCTCAAGCTGTGCTGTTTAATTAATCATGATCAAGGCCCTGGAAAGTTTTTGAAAATAAACATACACAGGTACAGGTCCTTGAAAGTGCATGAATTTATTTTGTGCAAGAAGTTTTCTGGGAAAAAAATCCATATTATTCCCTCCGGTCCACTAATGTGTTATTTCGCCAACACTTCGTATGCATATTAGCTTGCTTGATTTACGTTAGTTACGCGCATTCACGCGTTACGTCAAGTGTTTCCTGCGTGAGGTACTTTGTGTTGTACGTTGCCATGACATTCGCGCGTGCACAAAGCTACTACGATGGTACCTCAACGTTTCACAGACACACTGTGTTCAATAAACATAAAACATTTTGTGATAATCTGTTGCCCAAATATTTTATTTAATGTAATGTTGAATTGCTTTAAGATAACGTAAACCCGTGAGGCAAGAAAAACTTAAAAGCATATAGGGGTGTGCAATCGTCTGCGATAATGTCATAATTGTTGTTTTAACGATGTGCGATTTGACATTATCGAATATTTTTTTTAAAAAACCATTCAAAACACTACAGAGTGTGTAGTAAATCTGTAAATATGTATGTAAAAAATGTAAATCTGAGCTGTTTCAACTGAAAGAAACTTGCACTGACTGATCTTAAAACATATCAGTGCCTTTGTTTTGTCTTCAGATGCACACCAGTAATGTTTTTTTTCTAAGGCATGTTTATAAAAATTACTTAAATGTCCTAATTGAACTACGGCCTAATCCTGGTTTAGGCTAAGCCCTGTCTATGAAACCGGGCCTTAGAGTGCGTTCTTTCACTCACTGCATGATTCAGTCTATTAAAATGCATTTAGAATGATCACAAATTCAAGACATGGGGGCAGAAAATGTGTATATTTATACCACTTCATATAGTTAATCAATTTCACACGAAGAGTGCCGTTTTTTTTTTACAACAGCTCAATAAACAAGAAGTTAATTAAGAGACTTAAGTTTTAGACACCATATTGCCTGTTTTTGCTCTATTTCGCCAACAAAAATCATTCCAAACACAGCCACAGCTCTGTTTCGCGTCTCTGAGCGACATGATGGCCTTTCGTTCCTAAATGAATCAACCGTTTAAATGACTCGGTTCAATCGCAATGACTCACTTATTAACAGTGACTTGCTGCCACCTATTGGCGGTTTTAATTTCACATTTTAAATCAAATATCATTATTCAACATTTTATGATTAATATAGTAAACCATTATTTATGCATTTGTAATTGCAGGTTATTTCTCACATTAAACAGTGTGTAAATATATCTAAATGCCACTTCAGATGCAGCTTCTGTGTTGATTTCATTTGCTTGCTAACAGCCCAAATGTCTTATTATTCTAATTAACTGATTAAATGTAAGAATTTGACTCAAAAGATAATGGACACTTTTAGAAAGAAAAAAAAAAAAAAAGGCTTTATAAAAAGGTAAAAATGCCCATAAAATGTAAAAATAAGTTTAAACTTATTGGAAAAGATTCATTTCTATCAGTGTAAACTGACCACACAGAATATGAGGAATATCAAAAACTTTAGGAGTCCGCTGTCCACAGCAATCCTTAAAGCTACCAGCACAATAACACACTCAGCAAATTATCATTATTGATAAAATCCCAGAAAATAGAGAGATTATTTTTTGTCAATATCACACACCCCTAATATTCATATATCTTAAAACTTGGTTACATGAGCCTAAGCTCTTTTCAATAAAATCCATGCAAAAGTTAATATCAGATCATTTTTGAATACAGTATAGGATGTACCGAATATTCTTCAGTTTTATGCAAAACAGAAAACTGACTTTCTTTGATCCTTATTACGGCACAGTAACTAGAAACTAACAAAGTAACCTAATTAGTAACACAGTAATTAATCTTTGGGTTAAAGGGTTCTTTTTTCTCTCTGACTGTACAATTACACACAAATGGCTACATGTTGTTTGACAAGTACATAATAAATGACTAAACAAACACGACCCAGAGTACCCACAACAGCAGAATGGTGGACATATATCCTTGATGTCCAATACAAGAGCTCGAAAACTGAATACGTCCTTCCACAGCTGGATGAACTCTCTTTCTCTCTGAGATGTAGCTGGCAACAACTGCTATATCCAGGTCGCCTATGGAAATATGGTACATAGTTTAATGTAATACTAAGCTTTTTCATATGATGAAATGTGCAGTTAAATGTGCATGTGTATTTAATGACTTACCGCTGTCATGTTTGAGTTTCTTTTCTTTGATCATAGAGTATCCATCTCCTCCGTCCACTAGGTAAGAGGGCAGCACCACTTTATACACCTTCTTTGGGTTGAGCGGTTCATAACGTGGCACTCGACACTCAGTGCAGAGCACATTCACACTTTTAACACGGTTTCCAGGCGATTTCGATAAATCATACACCACCTGAAACCCTGCAGAGGAATTATAAACATACTGAAATGAATATCCGTTCATCTGAATTAACACACAAGTCATATGTGCTGGTTTTATGATGCTTTAAGTTCATTTTGAGAGCTTGGCAACATTTGTCCATGGTACTTCAGTACTCAAACTGAGGGAGAATATAGTTCATATAGAGCATACTTATAAACAGTTTACAAGAAGTTCTCAAGGTAAACGTACCTGACACCTGTAGAAATTCACCAGTGCTTCCTCCATATCTGCGAACAGAGTGCTCAAAGACCTCTTGCAGAGTAGATCCATTCATTTGGACCAGGTCAAATGTACCTCCAAATGGTAACACAGCGATCAGATCCTCCATTGTGATGGAACCTTCAATTGAAACATGCATTAGGTATTTTTCAGTATTTTTTATTTATATATATATATATATATATATATATATTATACACACACATACACACACACAGCCATTCAAACATTTGGGATCAGTAATATTTTTAATGTTTTATGCTCATCAAGGCTGTATCTATTTGATTGAAAATACAGGGGGGAAAAAAACCCAAAAAAAACCTAATTTTGTGAAATATTATTGCAATTTAAAATAACAGTTTTCTTTTGTAATATACTTTAAAATATAATTTATTCCTGTGAAGCAAAGCTGAATTTTCAGCATCATTTCTCCAGTCTTCAGTGTCACATGATCCTTCAGAAATCTTTCTGATATGCTGATTTGTAATCAGTGTTGAAAAGGTTGTGCTGCTTAATATTTTTGTTACTTTTTTCAGGATTCTTTAATAAATAAATAGTTAAAAACATGTTTATTCCACATAGAAATTTTGTGTTACGATATACACTACTATTCAAAAGTTTGGGGTCAGTCATTTTTTTTCTTTTTTCTTTTTCAAGAAATTAATACTTTTATTCACCAAGGATGTGTTAAATGGATAAAAAAAAATCATAGTAAAGACTTATATTGTAAGAAAAAAATTATATTTTGAATAAATGCTGTTCTTTTTAACTTTTTATTTATCAAAGAATCAAAGAAATAAGTATAACAAGTTCCAAAAAAATATTAAGCAGCACAACTGTTTCAACGCTGATAATAAATCAGCATATTAGATTTCTGAAGGATCATGTGACACTGAAGACTGGAGTAATGGCTGATGAATATTCAGTGCTGCATCACAGAAATGATATTTTAAAGTATATTAAAACAGGAAACCAATGTTAGAAATTGCAATAACATTTCACAATATTATAGGGGTTTTTTTCTGTATTTTTGATCAAATAAATACAGCCTTGAGCGTAAGAGACTCCATTAAAAAAAAAAAACATTAAAAACCTTACTGATCCCAAACTTTTGAATGGCTGTGTGTGTATATTTTATATATATATATATTACACACACACACACACACACACACACCAAGTCAGTTAAACTTCAGGGATATCGATCTGTCCAGCTAGGAAGCACAAGTGATTGTGAATCAGTTTCACCTGCTTTGGTGTAAATGAAAGCAGGATAAAGCCGTACCATTTCTGTTTCGCTCATCAAGAGGTGATCGAATGGCTCCACCGTTCAGAATACAAGAGCTGACATGGTTCCACTGGATTTCATCAGCATATTTAATATTATTATGAACCTGAAATACAAGCAGAAAAGGAAAAATGTCCTATGAGCAAGATTTTTTAACTAATCTACCATATTATATAGCGGTTCTGTTTAGAGTTGACAGAACTCTAATTTATCATTTGGTTTGAATTTCTATCGCCACTGTTTAAAATGATTGCTGTTTGGATTATTTTATTTCTTTCAAGATTAGATTTATTTCTGAGACTGCTGTTTGCTCAGATTGGGCTTGAGGTTTTGTTTTAGTTTTGGCTGAGCGATAAGTGCTTGATTGAACTTTTTCAGGTACAAAGATTGTTTCTGGATGTGTGTTTATTTGCACCAGATATTAACATTTTTCTCCAGTGATCCAATTACAAGTCAAGACAAGACAGATGTTAATACAAGATGCAAACAGACATGCATTCAAAAACATTCACATAATCTGTGTCTCTGCATGTTGATATCAGGCATACTGAAGAATTATGAAGTTTTGGCATGTTCGGCCTTCCATATTTTTTTTTTTTTTTTTTTGATGGTTATTTTATTTTAAAGCTGCATGTAAACAACAATGGTTGATTGATGTGATCAATGAATGGTCCTACAAATGTTATATTTACATTCCTCCAAATGTGTTTGGTTGATTACAAAACACTCTGGACGCGGTTTACACCGAGATTTCTCAGATCACACCAATGATAATACCAGGTGTAAACGAGGCCTAAGATTAACATCTGCGTTGTCAGCAAAAGCATTTGTTGGTGTTAAGGTTGAACGATTTTGTACCCAATATTTATTCATCACAGCAGGGTGTTTGTCCCATCTTCAGTAGTCTTCATTTCCATGAAAAACAATATGCAAAATGCTAGCAAATGTATCTTTAAAAATCACAGACCTATTCACTCACCATGGCATCACAGATCAAATTTCCCAAATTGCATTCACGAAATCGACATTCCTCAAATGTTCCATTGAGATAGACTAGAGTCTGTCCCACATGCTGAGCAGAGTAATTGGCCAGATTCTTCCTCCAAGCGTCCACTTCAGCCTGAATGACTGGATCTAGACAAAGTCAGGTCACAGGTCAACAAATTGAAGCTGGCCTATCAACAGGGCAATCCACGACAGAAATGCATCACAGCTGATAGATAGAGTGTAGTACAGGTGAGTCCAATCCTTCTCCAACACACCATTCTGGAAGTTTCTAGTGCTCTGGAAAACCTTGACTAGCTGGTTCAGGCGTGTTTAATTAGGGATCAGAGGCCCTTCAGGAGCATGACTGGGCACCCTAATATATTATAGTAATATACTAATGTCCATTGAGTGCCCAAGTTTTCAGTGGTCCTGGTTTCATTAACTATTTTTCTGGTTCATTTTCTTCATAAGGATTTTGAAAAATTCTTTAATCAGGAGTTCTAAGACTTGAACAAAACCAACTAGACCTTGATTTTCATATCCATGTATTAATTTGTGATTTATTACTTTATTGATTTTTCTATTTTGCGTTTATGCTTATATTAAGCCTCATCATACATTCATATTCCAATATTTATTGTTTGTTTACCATTTATTTATTTATTTTATGTTCTTGTGTAACATTTGTAGTATTCTCCAAAAATATGTATGTTATGCACATTTTATACATGTGTGAAAGTTGTAACTACTTTACTGGTGTTTTGTTAGATATTGGACACTGGAATAATGGTTCTCAGAATTAGTTATCAACGGTACTAGATGTTCTTTCTCCAGAAACTGTGTGTTTGTAAGATGTGATATTGGGAAGTGCTTGTTTTGTTGTATTTGTTCTAAAGGTGTGAAAACCACACATCTATTTTTAACTTCAGCATTTAACTGGTCACAAATGACCTAGCCTAACCTGACCTATATAGTCGATATGACATAATGGATAAGTCTATTTGACCATTTCTTATTAGACAAAAACACCAGTTTGGGAGGATGAAAGGTTCCTGCATGTGTATTCAACGTTTTTATGTTGTGATCATGTTAAATACAGTTTCCATCGTATTAAAGCATTTCATGACATGACACCAGAAAAAGTTTTCCAAAGCATCCCTCATCTATCTTTTTCACATATTGCTACAAATATACATATGTATGCACCCTTTGTGTATGTATGTATGTGTGTGTGTGTGTGTATATATCACACACACACATATATATATATATATATATATATATATATATACACACACACACACACAAATTCTTCTTTTCTACTCTTCACTCTTCTCATTGCATTCTTCTTATATCTTTCTCTTCTGATATTCACTCTGCACTTTAGTATAAATTATTGAATAAGATAGATCTTAATTTTGCTTAAATTTACTCTTATTGTATTAATAATTTTTTATTTAATAAATTAGTTATTCCTTCTTCTAAAATTGATCTCTGACGTAATCATTTACTCCACAGCCTGGATTTCACTGCATCAATTAAGTAAACCACTGGGCAGAAAATGTATCAATTCAAGATAATAGCTTGTTTAAGGATAAATAACCAGCAGGCAAATGTTGCAGAGAGTAGCAGAAACTGTGATCACAATTAAAATACGAACCGACACTGAACTGACCTGAACAGTGACCCTGTTGTCTTTTAGAGCTGCTTTACTGCAGAGTCTGAATTGTCTGAGATGAGTTTCCATAAGTGATTCTGTTATTTTCCTGTTTATTATTGTGAACCAACTCTATTACATCCTTGGCAAAAGCTTCATTGGCGTGGGTGGCTGCTGCTCAACTCTCTTGTTACAGTTTTCATTTTCATGATAAGAGAAAATTCTTAGCTCAGAATTTGACCACTAAACACTTTTTAAAACAAAAAAAAATCTTCATAACAGAACAATAAAGTTAAATGTCTGTTTCCCTCCTGCAAAGATGGGATTTTTCCTTCCGGAAGCCTGTTGTCCTATAAACTTTACTGACTTGCCAGGTGTTTTAAATTCTCTAATTTGCTTCCATGTTTAGAGTTTTCTTACCTGGTGCTGTTGAGTTATCCAGAAGAATTGGATTGCCTGAAGACTTCAGCACATTCCCATTTGCATCGAAAGTCACTTTTAGGAATCCCAGATACTTTCCAAAGGCATACGCCTGGACCACAGGAACCTGGCGCCCATCATCTGATTGGACTGTGAATGGATATGGTCCAGCGGGAACTTCTGTGGATGGTGGAGTTCCTACAGAGATGAGCACACAAAATAAATGGACAGAGTGTAGTACTTAAATTAAGTACAGTAATAATACTGTGCAAAGTCTTAAGCACTTTGAAAACAATTTTTTTTGGGAAGCATTTATAGTTGCTTTAGTGTGCCGTTGATAGACATTCCTCTTACTAATACTACAGTTATCCAGAGAGGTTTTTGTATGGACATGGAGTCCAGCAACAAATAGTATGGGCTCACACACAGATCTGGGGCCTCAAATTTGATCTTGCGATCATTTCTCAAATATGCGTACGTGCGATTCATAGAATGAACGTACGCATGCCTCTCTTTCAGAAGTGAAATCTATGAATCGCAAATGATGGTGAACTTGCACGCAGCTCTCTGCCTTGCAAACGACTCCTAATTAATGTCATTAACATATAAAAGATCACCAGTCGTCGTCCAAATCCTTTAATCTAGAACAGCTTACACTTACAAAAACCTGCAGTACTCCGACAAGAAAAAGTGTACTCAACTGTGCTGTTTTGGGACACCATGAATATGAACTAAAACATGCTTTTAACATACTTTCCCTGTATTTAAAGAAAACATATTTAGTTACTACTTGTAGTACCTTTGAACCCATACACTAGTGGCTTCAAGTGTACTAAAAGTGGTAACTAAATACTTTTTTTTTTTTTTTTTTTTAAATACAGAGAAAGTATGTTAAAAGCACATTTTAGTTCATATTCATTTGGTGAAACAGGGTGGACCTCTATTCTACACCTTATTTCAAATTTGATTATTTGAGTGAAAATGATGGTGTACCCCTTTGTTTATCCTCTGTGAAACTAGATTTTCTTATTTTATGCAGCTCCACAGTTAACAGCACAACAACAAAAACAGCACAATTTAATTGCAAATTCACATCAACTGGCAATTGCAAGAAAAATCCAGCGTTTAGAGGTGAGTGAATTCTGACTTGAACACAATGGCCAATCACAGCTGTTCAAGAAACCAACAGATATGACTGTGACTGGCCTCAAAAACACGTTGTAAATAAAAAGTTTTGACACTTTCCAGAGTGCAAAAACAAATCTGTTTTGTCAATGTCCTATTGTGACAGTTTTGACTGAGGGTGCTTTTGTCTAAGTGCGAAAAAGGATGTGTGGTGTGAGAGCAGTCTCTATTGCATGAGTCTCACGCTGAATGCATGAGAATTGGCAGCACTGCTGTGCTACACGAAAGAAAAAAGAAACAACATGTAAACTGACACAATAGTACATACATCCCCATAGGCAATTAAATGATACATACCTGTGTATAAGAATGTGTTGGTGTGCCCTCCAATCACAACATCCACTCCTCGTACTTTCTTCGCTATATATTGGTCCACTGCGAACCCAGAATGTCCAAGGGCGATGATCTTATTAACACCCAAAGCATTGAGTTTGTCCACTTGAGTCTGTAAAGCAGTAACCTCATCCTCAAACTGGAGATGAGGGCCTGTAAAACCATACAAATATGAAAAAACACCATCATACTACTAATGGCTGTAACCAAATCTGTATATTCTTCTAACAGAAGATCCTAATCTGTTTAAATGTGCCACCAGGCAAGTCAATCACTCTCAGTCACCTGAATCTGATCTTGAATGAGTCTAAGATCTACTTATGTAAGCTCAATTGATACGGGCTGGATTAGTGGAGGTTTAAAGTTAGTAGCACTAAATATGGAGTCAAGAGGAAGAGGCTGAATTATTGGTGACAGCTTTGGATACAAAAGAAAAGAATATCAAATGACGAGTGTTTAATTAAAGAACAGTATGTCCAATCTGTTCTGCAAAAACAAGATTTTGTATGTGTTTGTGTGGTCAGTGTATTTTTTTATGTGCATGCTATGAGGCAGCTTGGCATCCTAGAGGAGCCTGGAAAGAGCCGAACGGAGTCCAGAATTCAGGTTGTGACAACTGCATTTATAATGGAAAAATGCATGAAACTTGAAGCATAAGAGAAAAAAAAGTGTGAATTTGTGTACCATTGCAGCTCTACTAATAACTGCTGGAAGCAACCTGATCTCACAGAATTCCGTGTAATGACCACGGACCCTTAACCCCCGAATCTGTGGTGGAATCACGGAATCGCCGAAAATTCCGTGATGGGCTCACAGAAGTGATACCAATGTAAGTCAGTGACAGGCATCAGCCGTGGTCCACGCACGGATCCACTGGTTCAACACTTTAAATAGGAAACCCTTAGCGTCAATATGCCGACGCGATACTGGGAATTTTATTGTCATAATTAAATTATATATTGGGTAACAACATTGCCATTATTGCATATATGTTGGGGTGTGATTTTTCAATGTAAACAGTCAAAACAGTTTTATATTACATTACACATTTATGAGCACGTAACCCAACCCCTGCCCCTAAACCTACCATCTGTCAATAAAACACAAGATATAGCAGGCAGATACAACTACCGTCATAATTTATTCAAAAAGTATTAATCTTCCGAGGCAAAACGATTGATTTGTGAGAGGAACAGACGCGATCGCCGTCTCCGTCTGCCGTAAAGCTCTTCCTATGTGCTGCAGTCTCTGTGCGTAAATTCAAAAAATGCCGCCAGAAGAAGCCTTACGTCAGCTTTGGTTGTGAAATGCCATTGGCTCTTGCATGTCTCGTGATCGATTGCGTCACGCTGTTGTGACAGGCTATTGGCTCTTGTGTGTCTCGTGACCGATTGCGTCATGCTACAGGACAGGAGTATCTTTTGAATGAGATGTGAGCGCGTTAACGGAGCGGGATCATTTTCAGCGATTAAAACCTTGTGTTTTACTCTCTTCTTCGCGTAGACTTCGTATGGCTTCAGAAGACTTGGAATGCAACACGACTTGTTTGTAATGCTTTTATACTGCTTGTTTATGGTCAGTTTTTGCAATAAATACCTGTGACTGCACTTATATTTGCCTGTGTGTGTTTTATATTGTTCAGAAGTGGGTAGGTTTAGGGTAGGGGTGGGTTAGGTGCTCCAGTGAAAGTATAAATTTATATACAAATATAACTGCATCGGAGTCACTCTTTTTACGTGGTCCGAGGCAGCGCTGGTGTTGAACCAGTGGATCCGTGCGTGGACCACGGCTGATGCCTGTCACTGACTTACATTGGTATCACTTCTGTGAGCCCATCACGGAATTTTCGGCGATTCCGTGATGCCACCACAGATTCGGGGGTTAAGGGTCCGTGGTCATTACACGGAATTCTGTGAGACCAGGTTGGCTGGAAGATAGGTCATCTCTGTGCATTTTTAGCAAAAACAGTTCGGCCAAATGGTTGAAGTTTTTGACATCCATGTTTCAAGGTCCCAGTTGTGACACATTGTATTATCATTAGGTCACACCTCACATTTTAGAGGAATCATTCCTGCTTTAAATGTGGATGTCATTTGCAGTGGTTTTGGAAACAGCATTCTGCAGTCCACACATTCTACATGATGGTCCTGAACTTATGTGACAATTGGCTGATATAGCTTAATATAAGCCTGCTTTTAAAAGGAACTAACTGTTCTAGAGTGATGAATCAAACGGTTTATATTTGTTAATGAACATCGAAAAATGCTACAGTGTGTATATATTTTCCATACAAGTACAAATGCAAACAGCTGTGCATTTATTTTTTGAATAGGGATCACAGCATATGTGTTTTTGCAGGATGTACTGTGAGCTAACAAAACCATGTAATGTATATTTTTTTCTTTTGTCACGTGCAATAGTGAACCACAGCATGCATTTGTGGGAAGCTTTGAACTCAATGAAAGTGAAATAAAACTGAGTTAGAATCCATTGTTGTGCTGTACCTCCTCTGTTGTTTTTCACTCCTCTGTTGTTTTTCTAGCTGTTCTTGCGTTTTTTTTTAAAAAAAAGTGGTGATATCTAAACCATGTGGAAATAGGGGATTTCAGGACCGTTTAAACAAACTTTAAAATGAATAACAACATTGCTGCTCCTTGTGGAACTGTCTACAGCTGAACTGAACTTACTTCAAAATTTGATGAAATTCACACTGTTATTGATATGAACTGAATCAACACTAACTTAACTTCTTTCAGAGCTGCTTCAAAGCAGAATCTGACCTGTCTCCATAGTAGAGTTCCCATAATTGATTCTGCTGTTTTCCTGTTCGCCGTGAAGTTGCTCTGACACAGTCGGTAAAAAGCACTATACAAATAAAGGTGAAGACTCATCTTTTTAACCGAAAATACATTTATTCCATACCTCAACTCAGCTGTGTGTGGCATTAGTCAGGTCTGAAAACATTATGTATATTTTATCGCTTTATCGCTTTTTTTACATTTAATGTAGAATGGTGTCTACACTAATGTTAGTCTGGTAATACTTTATTTTAATAGTCCACTTGAGACAAGTAACTTTGCAACTACATGACAACTACTAGCCATTTGAGTATTAGCAGACTGCTGGCTTAATTTATATTTAGATGGTCCCAATAGACATTCTACTGACTATAAGTAACTTTCCAATGCATGTCAACTTATTCTACTAACCCTAGCCCTAATGTAGTTGCAAATTAATGAGGGTTAGTTGACATGTAGCTGCAAAGTGATTTATAGTTAGCAGAATGTCTATCAAAATAAAGTGTAACCATTAATACTTTTGTTTCCCTTCTCACCCTATCCTGAAGGCACCAGGGCCTTGTAGATCCAGCCTCGGCCTAGTCAGATGTTCTGCTCAATCCACTATATGTCTCTGTCAGTTGACTACAATAGCCATCTGTGCCAAATGATTGTCGTAACTCAAAGAGTGTCTGCCTGTGCTGTCCTTCAGGCAAACTGTTGCTACATCTAAAACTCACAGACATTTAACGCCCGCTATACACTTTGGGAGAAAACATTTTAAAGCACCTTTGCATTGTTACAGAAGTAGCGGTGTTTGGGTGAATATGTAAATATGTGCTGTGCTCTTTCCTCTCAATAACAAAATAAACATAACAAAAATGAAAGCGGTGACACATCTGATCATTATACTCTGAAAAACAGATTTACTACCCTACTGAACACCGTATGTGTGTGTGTGTGACAAGGCCAATTGTGCATTTAAAACCGTTCAGTTTAATGACCGTTCTGTATTAACGCACTGCTTTAATTGATGCACTCAAACACACATCATTGGCACACAGAGATCGGAAATCGAACAGACAGAAACATTTAGGAGCTCTAAAACTAATTGTCAACGCTGCCCTGCGACTTCTATTAATCGATACCGAATCACTACATTATATTCCTCAGCAACGAAGAGGTAAAATTGCTGTTTTTGAAGCAACTAATTCAGCTTCATTTTTTGTTGAGAGAGACTGGAAGACGTGGGTAATTCACACACACAACTTTAACCTCTCTCTCTTTCTCTCGCTCTCTCTAAAATGGCCATATTTGAGAAAAAAAAAAAAACGAGTAGCTGTCGGTCATTTAACATTTAAAACAGTTGACTAATATTAAAGGATTTGCAGCCTCTATCTTACCTCGTTTTCTTTTAACGTTAAAATGACGCGTCGAGCTGGAATTCACGCTCTGCTTCTGTGAACAGTAAACCCCGGCTACCTTGATTTGATTGGCCATCTCAATTACTTGCACGAATGATTTGCCGGAGCCACGGGCATCTATAGACTAGAGCAAGTTGATTCTCGCACTTTAATAGTATTTATAGCTCCTAAAAGACTGTGACTATGACGAATGATTACCTCAAAATGTACGTCGGTATGCAGTTCTCCCTATTGCTCGCGTGCCAGTGATTATCCTTCTGTTGGCATGTGTGACATGACCTTCGTCTACCTGCTGGTTTTTGAAAACATGCCTTTGTCCTTCTTAAAGCACGCTAATTTAAGACGTTCTTAAGAGTGTGATTTGCAACATTATGTGTAAACCTGGCCTGGCTATAATGAGAGTAATAAAGTATCTTACCTGGTAGAGACAAAGCAGGGGTCTCCACTGACGTGTAGCCAACAACACCTACTTTCTCTGAGTTAACAATGAAGATCTTATATGGAAGGTAGTAGCCGCTGATCTGAGGAGCAATCGTTTGATCGGCTTTAATATTTGCGCTAAGAACAGTGCAGTTCACTTTCTGGAGGAAAGGTTTTACGAGGCCGTCCACTCCATTGTCAAATTCATGATTTCCTAAGGCCTAAAGAAACACACAAATAGAGTAGTTTTCCATAAGGTGCAAAGTCCAATAATGTCACCGCCCATAAAAACAAAAAGGAGACTAGCACAATTTATGCTTTAAATGTAGAGTTTAATGAATAACCATGAAGGCTAATGTGTTAAGTGGTCAGAAGCTTTAACACATTACCCTTCATGATTATTTATTAATTACTGTGTGGAGCATAAAGTATGCGGATCTCCTAACGATTTACTGTAGACCAGAAGACAACTGGTAAACAAATAAAAACAAACCAATAACAATATTTTACAAGAGGGTCATCATCAGGTTACAGTAGATAGAGTTGAGAGGAAATAGGTCAGAAATAATATGAATTCCTGTATTGTAAAATGCGATCTGATAACAATGCTCCATGGTTTCCAGTCTAATGAGCTTCAGAGGGTATTCTTTAAAGACTCTATTAGACCATATTTCATGTGAAAATATATATTTTTTTGTTATATTTATATATAGATATAATATGTATTATTCCTATTTTATTTGGAAAAAATAAGCTTTTCAATATTATTTTCCGTCACTCTAAATCACAATTTAGATATCCGATAAAAGAAACTGCTATTATATTATACAGATTTCAAGACTGTATTCCTGAACTGTAAAACAAGGCAAGTTTTACTATAGATTTCCAAGATAATATGTGACCCTGGAGCACAAAAGCAGTCTTAAGTCGCTGGGGTATATTTGTAGCAATAGCAAAAAATGCATTGTATGGGTCAAAATTATCCATTTTTCTTTCATGCCTAAAATCATTAGGATATTAAGATCATGTTCCATGAATATATTTCGTAAATTTCCTACCGTAAATATCTCAAAACTTAATTTTTGATTAGTAATATGCATTGCTAAGAACTTCATTTAAACAAATTTAAAGGCCATTTTCTCAGTATTTTGATTTTTTTGCACCCTCAGATACTAGATTTTCAAATAGTTGTTTCTCGGCCAAATATTGTCCTATCATAACAAACCATACATCAATGGAAAGCTTATTTATTAGTAATTAGTAAAATAATGCTTTCATAACTATTTTAAACATACATTTTACGTTAAATTATTTACAGGGTAACAATTAAATAGGAAAATACATGCATTTAAATATAAACAACATATAAAATATATATATAGTTCAATCCTTATATTCTATCAAGACCAAAAAGTTTGCTATTTTTGCTTCTTTTTTAACACTTTAAATTGAGAATAGAAGAATTCACCCAACCGTTTCTAAATTTTCTTTGACAGTGGGTGATTTGGGAATCTACATTTGGGAAACACCTATTCTGTTTATGTTCCACAAGTTTGAGTCCCACTACACCTGAACAGGTGCTCTGTCCACTGTAATGAAGACTCCAGTGGATCATGGACACCTGTCCAGCACACTCTGTCCACTTCTGCTCTACATTACGTCAATGATAAAATGATGAATACATCCCTTTGGCGCCTATAATGATGGAAAACCTGTCAACACTTTTGATACCTGAATAAATCAAAGAAATCCCATGAGTCATTGTGATGAGTGAAGTGTTTTTCCTCTACATTTTCTTTCTCACACACTCTTCCTAGCAACTAAAATAGTTAGATGTTGTAAAGAATTTATTTTTATGTCTGTATACCTAAAGGGTTAAGCCATAATCTATTCAAAATGGAACTATGAATTCAACACAGAAGCTTTTTTTTTTTTTGGCACCATGACCTGCAGCTCTTGTAGTGACTTTCTTAAAATAACACTTGAATTTCCCAAATAAAATAAATAAATATAACCATCAGAAATCCTTTTTTTCCCCCCACTTCTCAGAAGTGCGACTGATTTGCATTAAATCAATTAATCGCATTGAGCTGCTTTGGGTTTGTAAGGGCACGCTCAATTGCGAACTTTGTAAATTGCGTACAAGGATGTACAGTATTTGTTTATAAGGGGCCGTTCACTCACAGAACCCGGTCTGTTGAGTTAAAAGTGTTTGAACTTTTTTTAAAAGCGTCAAGCGTTCTGTTCCATTCGCATTCCGAATTTAATTTTTTTTTAACGGCCCCTAAGAAATCCAAAGCTGTTCGATGCAAGTCAGTTCTTTAAGTAGCTTACAATTAACCCCGATAATTATATGGACATAATATTCTTACCATCGCGTCGTATCCGAGTTTATTCATGAAATGCGCCGCTTCTGCGCCTTTGTAGAAGTTAAACCAGACGGTGCCCTGAAACTGATCGCCCGCGTCCAGCAGCAGAACATTTTTCTCCTTGCTACGAACTTCTTTGATTTTCGTAAATCTCCGCGCGACTCCAGCGAAACAAGGCGGTTTGCTGCATTTGCCCGAGTCTTTGTTGGTCTCCTCCACTCGCGCGTGAACATCATTAGTGTGGAGCAAAGTCAGCTCAAACTCTGTCCTGCACAGGTGACAGTGAATCCAGATGAAAAATAATGAATTGAGCCACTGCATCATCATCTTCTCGGCCCTCTCTCGACTGACAGTCCCATCAGAGGAGTTCAGCGGGCTTCAGTCTGGAGGCGGGGTTAGAGGGCAGCAGTAAAAAAAAAAAAAAAAAAAATAGTAGTTTACTACTTTGCATATACAGTACAGTATATGCAGGGCATCACGGGCTAAAGGCAGACCTTAAGAAAAATATCTATGTGTATGTATGTATGTTTCTACTGTACATTGATTGAGCAACAGAGTTTGTGTGAAAGCAACTTAATATATGATATTTACCATCTGAATCTAACTGTCATGTCAGCAAATTAAGTCAGTCAGCTGTTTCTAATCATGTTAATTATTGTGTCTTTAGCCCCAGCAGCAGTGGTGCTTTTTACCCATATATTATTTTAACTTGGAAAAAACTTATTTATTGTATTTTTATGTAGCGTAAGACTGGGCACAAAATCTCATCTCAGCACTTCTGATGAATATCTACGCTATTTTTAATTTTGCCATTTGTCTGAATTAATCTGAAGTTAATTGATCTACATGATCTTTGACAATTTATTATGTTAAACACTGATGTGTCTATTTGTAGACACATCAATGTTTTTAGATTTGTGGAGTAAACTGTGTTTATTTATTTAGACCACAGTGTCAAACTAGTAATATCAGCCTTTATAAAAGTTATCTATAAAATATCTAAAAAAGTTACAGGATCCCTTGGACCTAAATGAAAGAGTAAAATAATAATAATAATAACAAAGAAATGAGATAGATAGATAGATAGACAGATAGATAGACAGATAGATCGATAGATAGCTAGATGAACGTCATTTATCAGATTGTCCTCATTTAAACCGATTTCTACACCATTGACCTACAGTCCTGTGAAACTCCTCTTTGATGGGTTTATGCCCAGAAAACAACACTGAAATTCTCAGAAAGAGTGTGAGAGCGACGCACACTTTCCTTACCTTATTTACCTTATACCTTTTCCTTATTTAAAAATGGTACCACTCAAATAAATACACATGTGGATATGGCAAAAAAAAAACTTACAAATTAATGCAGCCTCCTCATCTACAGGATCCTGTTTAAAAGGACATGCCATTTTTTTGTCACTTTGACAGTGTCTGCAGGATGAAAATATCAATATCATCAGATCATTTTACTTGTTTTAGGCAAAATGCAGCTATCCCCCCCCCCCCCGGAATCAAGACTATATGTCTTGTGTCATTTTCTTATATAGAAATGCTTCTTGATTTAAGAATTTTTAAATATTTGTATTTGAAATAAGACAATAATACTCAGTAAGAAAAGCATTCTTGCAGCGTGAATGAATGAATGAGTATTTAAACATCACTTATGCTTAAAAAAGAGGGAGAAGACCAAAAGAAACTCTTGGTTTACCAAAGAAAACCTGCTCTCGGCCAGATTAGGTTACCTCTTTTTCAGAAACAGGTTTGACTTACCCTGCTTTCTCGGGTTTGACAAACCTCCGATTCTGAAACGGAAAACCCAGAGTTTCCCTCATTTTAGGTTCAACAAACTCAGAGTTTTCACTTAACCTTCTTTCTGGAACTGGCCTCTGATCATAATCTCTCTTGGCTTTCTTGTCATAACAAACACAGTCACAACAGCCAAATAAAAAACTGTTAAAAAGTCAAGAGTCAAACCACCCAACTGAAGCAAACGCTAACCGCCTACAGGTGACTTTAAGCCAAACTATCAGCATCTAAACCTCTGTTAATTCTCAATAAGATGTTTTGTATTTGTCTGACAGAAATCAAGTCTATCTGGTTAGTAATGTGTGAAGCTGGTAATGCTGTTGACAGGTTTTATTGTCAGGAACTTGATTGCAGTTAGAGAATTTTAATGAAAGAAAGAAGGACAAGAAAGAAATGAATATAGGTTTGGAACAACTTTAGGGTCAGTAAATGATAGAATTTTATTTTTGGGCAAACTAATGCTTTGCTAAAATGATTGAAGTACATGAGTAAGAATTTTAATATCACTTATTATGACTAGGCTCTGAGTTTAAAATTAAGGAAAAATTTATACTTTAAGACTTATGTTTAAACATTTCATTTGAGTCCACTGAGAAGAAATATTTCTTAATATAAAACAGCAAAAACAAGCAAAATAACTAAAACCATGACTTTAACTCAAATCTTTGCAGTTCTTCGTTAGCTATAGCACACATTTATGTGCTGAAATACACTGAACAAAATTTTAATATTTATATAACATATAACATTTTAGAGTGGCCTTTTATTATGGCCAGCCTAAAGCACACCTGTGCAATAATCATGCTGTCTAATCAGCATCCTGATATGCCACACCTGTGAGGTGGGTGGATTATCTCGACAAAAGAGACGTGCTCACTAACACAGATTTAGACAGATTTGTGAACAATATTTGAGAGAAATAGGCCTTTTGTGTACATAGAAAAAGCCTTAGATCTTTGAGTTCAGCTCATGAAAAATGGGGGCAAAAACAAAAGTGTTGCGTTTATAATTTTGTTCAGTGTACTTAAAGAGATCATCACTGTATCAACAGCTCTACAGTTACTGTCTTTAAATAAATTAGCCGAACATCAGTGTTTGTGGCTCATCATTGACTTAACAGATCTCTCTTGAGCAAACAACACATTAATACAGTTCAGTTAAATATTTACTCTCCTTATCAGTTAATGACTTTACATAACTTTTTTCTAAGGACCTTCACTAATATTTCAGTGAAAATAACTTTTTTTTTTTTCATTTAGTTAATCTGACTGGTACATTTTACAGTTTATAACTGTTTTTTCCTTGAATTAAAAGGAATATACTGGCAGCACAGTTGCCAGTTAATAACTGTTTTTCTACAGTTTGTTGCTGTAAATTACAGTTTATTACTGTTAAATTACATTTCATAAACCCCACAACAAAATCATCAGCTTTAAATGAACACTTATGTGTCCACAATACAGTGTTAGAGTAACACTGAAGCAGTGCTGAAGTTAATGAGATAATTCTGTGATTAAGTGATGACTGTGCATTAGTGATGAACACCTGCTGTGAACAAGCAAAACCAGACTGAAGGAAAGAGAATCACAAAAACTACAACTGACTTCAGCCACAGCCTTAGATGAAATCAACCGAAATGAAAGACATTAAATCTCTCAAGACCTGATTAAACAACTCCTAAAACAGCATTACCACATTCACACATTACTAACCAGACTGATGCTATTTCTGTCAGCTGTCTACAGAAGATCTTATTGAGAATTAACAGAGGGTTAGATGTTTGTTTTTTTTGACACTACCAAGATGGAGATCAGTGTTTGCTGATTTTGTGTCGTTTAGATGGGAACCAGAGTTCCAGTATTTTTGGAGAAAGTTGAGACTATTTTTGAGAGTTGAAACTGAGCTGAACTTTACTCACTGACATGTAGAGGACTCAAAATATTACAGACCTTTTGATAAGCAGCTTTCATATTTGTCACCATACAGAAGGAGACCATTAGGAGATGAACAGGTGAGATTCAAGAAGTTTATTCACAGGATTAGCAGTCGATATGAGAAGCAGGCAAGCAGTTCAAATGAAGATCAGTTCTATAAACTTAGCTTGAGGCTAGTTGTTCCTTGTCCCTTTCAGGAAACGCCAATGAAGATGACCGAAAACAGATGACAACTGGGGAAACGCAGGTAAGTGGCTTGTAGTAACAAGAAGACCAGACAATAAAGGCGTGAAGAGCGACTGCTTGTATATGGTAGGTGATGACGTGAATCGTGGCAGGTGTGCTGATTGGGGATAAGGTAGGTGGGATGCTGGGAAATGTGGTAAGGTGACTGAGCTGGTGACTGGCTGGCGACTGGGATGGTGACTAGGCCAGTATTTCTGATGACTGAAATGCCTATATTGTGCCTTCATTATTTATTTAAAAAGTGAACCTTACATGATGTAAAGTGGCTTGTTTGCTAATAAAGAACTAGTTTGTTAAAACAACTGTTTTATTTTTAACTTTGTAGAATGAACAGAATTCAACTGTGATCCCAGACTAAAGCTGAATTTAACTTTATGGATTGTTTTGATGTACTCTCAATGTTGTTGTCAATGTAACTCTGCAAATTGTCACAAATTATTTCCTGAATGTTGCTGTCAACTCTCCTATAATTTAACCTGGTTGAAGTACAGTAATGTCAACTCGTTACACTGGAGTTGAAAATATCTAGAGTTAAAATACATCTTAATAGTGTTAAATTGTCACTCTTTACTCTGGTGTTCATGAAAAATTAACTTCCCGTGTTTGTTTTACAGTATAAATATAACCCTGTCTTAGTGTTAAATCAGTATTGAACATATTGGGATGTTCAAATTTTGGCATTTTATTATTCCATATACATTTTTGGGAACTTGGGAATAATGTCCAATTTTTATTGCATTCATTCTACCTAAAAATGGGAAGTGAACACAAAGTTTTCAAATTAGTTTTAAGTTTTTCTATAAGAGTGTATAATTATTGCTTATGATGATATAAGATCATTATAACTTACTAACACCTACTTATTCTCTTCGGCAGCACAAGACATTTATTGTACCCGGGAGTAAAACTAAACGTCATGAACTCTCCTTTATTCCCCGTGCTCTAAATTTGTTGTATAGATAACTTTTTTTTAAAATTATTATTATTATTATTTTATTTATTATGCTTGTATATCAGCTATCTTTTATTTGTTTTATACTAAGTAATGATTGTCTTGGAGTATGTGTATGTTTGACACATTTCAGGGTTTTGTGCTGCAATATCCTGTCATGTCAAACTTTAAATAAAACTAAATCATCAAATTAAGCTGTAAATAAAAGCCAACATACCTGAAGCCTTTCTTAGTTACTCAAAAAAGGGGGGAATGATTTTAGGTGCTCTAAGCAAGCAACATTTAAAGCTAATGCCATGGATATTGAAAAATGTATTTTTTAGCCAGATAAACTAACGAGAGATACATTCCAGTAGTGCAGGGAATCAGGGGGCCCCGTCTGATATTCGCGAAACATACTTGGCAAATGCACCAGCATGTATTTGTGTTATGGAGAGCATCACATGTTCACTCACCACTCAAAACAGCAAGTTTTGGTCAGGTGCGGAGTTCTGCAAGCTTGTGAATCCTCTCATTATAACAACATGTAGATAAGATGTAAATAAGAGATTCATTGTGCAGAGAGCTTATTAACGGAACGTCGTGAGATCGCGATGAACTGAAGTGAGTGACAGCTTTTAGACGGAGCGCTCTTTGCGCGCATTCTAAGCTGTTTTGACTGTCTCAGAACAGATAGGCTATTCACCTCAGTAAAGAAATTATTGTGTTTCAAGTCATAATTTTATTTGTCTTGATGTTTCAAAATGACTCTCTTGTGTGCTTTTCCTAGGTGTGCCAGCGCAAACTATAAATGCAAATGAACTATAAACTAAAAACGCGTAGCAATGACTGGAGATTTTCACTTAATAGATTACATTTTCGATTTGTTTCTCAGCAAACCCTATCGTATGCCTTAAGAACACTTGGAATACGGAACGAGTTGCATGCAATAATTTTTATGACATTTTAATCCTTTTTGTAAAAAGACTGAAGAAGTTTACAATTCATTAAATGGACAAGTGCAAGCATTTTTTTAACAATGTCTTCTTTTGTGATCTGAAAAAAATAAGGTAGGTTAATATGGCTTTAGAGTAGCATCAGGTTGACTAATTATTTAGGCTACTTAAGTTGTGAAGGGGTAATAGTTATAATAAATAATAATAATAGCTATAATGAGAGAGAGCTAGCAAGCAAAATAAGGGTTAAAAGAGGTTAGGTTAGGCGTAAAAGAGCATACAGTTATTGTGTTGGGGCCCCGTACCTGAAATTTGCTTAGGGCCCCCAAATCAATAAGTCCGCCCCTGAGGGTGGCAGACGGAATGTCCCACTCATCCCTGTTGAAAGCTCTTTTAGAATCAAGGGCAGGGTGCCTCTGATTTTGAACAAATGTTTCTATCTATTTCCTATAACACATTGGCTGATGCATCATCATCTCACACATACTAAACTTCTAAAAATATACTTAAACATACTTAAAAATATGTTGCATCTTCCCCATCATACCCTACCTATTACGTGCAGCATTCTTGCACATAAATGGAATTAAAGACAACTTTAAACCCATGAAAGTCCTTTGCACCAACTTTTCCATTTCCATTTCCATTTATTCATTTAGGAGACGCTTTTATCCAAAGCGAATTACAATTGGGGAATACTGTACATTAAGTGATTCATCTTAAAGAGGCAAATAGACACAGGAAGTGCTCATAATACCAGTTTCAGGCATTGTTCAAATAAGTACAAGCTGGGCAGGGAAAGATTAAGGAAAGAGAGAACAGTGTTTTTCTTTCTTAGGATTAAGACAAATAGAGACGAAAGAAATGTCGCTTGAAAATTGTCAGGGATTTGGCGTTCCAGATAGGAGTGGGAAGATCATTTCACCGGCCAGTAACAGTGAACGAAAATGTTCTGGAAAGTGATTTTGAGGCTCTCTGTGATGGTACCACGAGGCGTTGCTCACTAGCGGATCTCAGACTTCTGGAGGGAATGTAGATTGGTAATAGTGAGTGGAAGTAGGCGGGTGCAGAGCCTGTGGTTGTTCGATATGCAAGCATCAATGCCTTGAACTTGATGCGAGCCTCAACCAGTAGCCAGTGCAAGGAGATAAAGAGAGGTGTAACATGGGCTCTTTTGGGCTCGTTGAAGACCAGTCGTGCCGCTGCATTCTGAATCATTTGTAAAGGTTTGATTGTGCTTGATGGAAGTCCAGCCAGAAGAGCATTGCAGTAGTCCAGTCTAGAAATGACAAGGGCCTGGACAAGAAGTTGTGCAGCATGCTCTGTTAGGAAGGGCCTGATCTTTCTGATGTTGTGTAGTGCAAACCTGCATGATCGAGCAATTTTTGCAATGTTGTCTTTGAAAGTCAGCTGGTCATCAAAGATTACACCAAGATTTCTGACCGAACGTGATGGGTAATTGTTGATGAACTTTTGCAGATGAATTTGGTTTAAAATAATTGTAAACAATGCAGTGTTTCTCCTATAAAGACAAACACAATGAAGACGACACACAACACTGTAGCACATAACATAATACAATCAACTAAAAACAAAAAATGAATGTATTGGGGCACTAGTCATGTACTTTTACCTTGGCAGTATGAGAACACTCCCAACAGGGGCCTTTTCAATCATTTCAAATTAATGCAAACTGAAGGAACTGGTCAACTGATTGATCTGAAAGATTTGAGATATCGCTAATTTGTAGAGCCTCTTACTGTATTATAAACACAAGGAAGACACAAGTGTAATAAATTTAACCTTATTAACGAACGATAAACGTGAGTAATCAACAACAACTACTAAATGAATACCATGAATTAAAAAATGACTAAAGTGCATAAGACGCATAAAACACAAGTGATTAGGTTGGGTGTTGCTAAGGCTGTTATCTTATGGAAAGATAAACTGTTGCTCCTCTGAGACTAATAAGGTGAAGAAATCAACAAAATATGATTTCTCAACTGACATCAGCTACGTAACATCTAATGTAAATTAGATAATCATATACTTATAATATACAACAAAGCCAAGGTCTTTGGAAAGTGGTTTGTATGAGTGATACTTACGTTCTCTGTGGTCGAGCAAGCAGGACTTCTTCCACTGGTTGTGCTGGGCAACAATGAGGTGGAAAAAGCAGCCTTGAACTCGAAGCGCTGTGAGATGCTGATCTCCTGGAGCACCAAATGTTCCTAAGATATGGAACATGAAGATGAAACCCTGAAGTAGGTGCAGATGGTCCTTAATCTTGAGCATGCAGATGAAAGTACCTTGAAGTGAAGGTTTGCTCATCGGAGCTTAACCTTGTTGCAAATATCTGTATGTATTCTGCCTCTCTGGGCTAGAGACTCAGAACTTGGTCAGTCTGATTTTGTCTCTCTAGGACAGAGACTCAGAACATCTATTTTTGTCTCACTGGAAGAAGACTTTAAACATAAGATATCACAGACTGACGGCTCAGAACGTGGCTGTATCTGTTGCAATACAAGTTAACATGTTAACTTGCAAGTATGATATCAGACACTGCAATATGCTCTGGTCCCCTCCCTGTTTACCGTGGTGACAAGATACTGTACATAGCAGACCATCATCACTCAAAGGCTGGATGTCTAAGTGGTGCCCGCAGAACAACATAGGTTTCATAGACAACTGGACTAGTTTTTGGGGCAGACCTCCAGGCGTCATGCCGCTCTTCTCTCTAGAAATATGGCACATCTTAGAGTTGGTACTTGACCAACTGGGCCTAGGTCATGAAGCTCATGTCACAGAAGTCAGTTAATTCTCAACACATAGAGACTCTTTCACCTAGATATCATACTATAGAGTCAGTGTCTGTTCTCCAAACTAGAAAATACAGAAAACATCCAAACCAATTTACGGGTAATAATTTAACTGATGTTCAGCAAATAAAAACAGATATAATACAGATAAACAAATGATGAAGCTTTGCTTAATGAATATTAGATCCCTTTCTACTTTTTGTAAATGATATGATCACAGATCACAAACCAGACGTTTTTATTTATTATTTATTTAACCCTTATTTATCCAGGTAAACTGTTTGAGAACAACTTCTCATTTACAAACATGACCTGACCAAGAGGCTACAAAAATCAATAAGAACATACTATACAACTATACATAGTCAAACACATAACACACATAGAACAGGCAATTGAATTAAAAAAGGTAAACAACAACAACAAAAAAAAAGTGCTTAAATATGTGTGTATAAATATGGTACATAATTGTCAGCAGGAACAAGAGTCAACTATGTAATTTTGGAGGTTTTGCTTAAAGGT